>CABEEJ010000953.1:176299-196239 GCA_901482245.1 Timema douglasi | reverse complement strand
TCTTCAGTACTGATTGGTTTACGCCAGTTTGTCTCTTGTTTTTGAATGTCTGTAGCAATTAAATCATGAATATATTTGAAATCGGACTTGGTTAGTCGAAAGTAGTTTTTAAACTGCTCATCCAACAAAGATTTTATTAATGTATGAAACTCGCCCAGCACATTTCTTTCTTTCACATATGTATTTATCCATGTTCTCTTCTTTTTCGATAGCAATAATGCACAACAATTCAAAAAATCTTCATGTGAATCGGATTCAGAACTTTAATCCAATAACTTTTGCCTGGAATTCATATTATGCTGAGAGAAATGCAGAATAAACTGAGATGTTTTAGACTACACAGTCAACTCAAGTCTGTTCGCTGTGGCGCATATCCGCATTAGTCCAGTCATGTCAAGTAAAGTCCAGTCTTGTCAAGTCAAGTCCAGTCCGGTGGCTGTGGCGCCTTACCTTTACGGTGTTGTTATTATTCAATTCAGACATGAAGAATTTCATTGAAGAAGTTCGCGAACTTCCTGTGTTGTGGGATACCAGCCTCGAATTCTACAGGGATGTTATCTTGAAGCTTGGAATGAGATAGTAACAACTCCAATAAAAAGAGAATAGGTACAACAATAGCAATCAATTAACAACAGCACTTCTTCAAATTGATATTTGTTCAATCTGAAATATGTTCTAAACCATTCGTCATTATGTTCCAAGTCGTGAATTAGGTGGTGATATTCTCTCAACGTTTTCCGCTTTTGATGTATTGGATGTACCCACTCTGCCCTCTTCGTCAACGAATACATATTGCCAGTTGTTCATCCTCGCTACTCGAACTGTTTTCAAATCATGGAACTTTTTTGAAACCCCACGGTCACAGTCACACCAAGGCACTTTGTATGACATCATCAACAAAACTAATAACTAGAGGGAGCTGGTGGTTGGAAACCTGCAGACTTGCAGACGCATGTTAGCGATGTGAATTGGCACATTGAAGAGCTCGCAGATATAGCAGACGTCCAGGGATGTGTGATGGTCTTAAAGAGTGAAATTGCCACACAAACGTTTATCTGTAATATTAATTTTAATTCTACGAAGCGTTATTTCAAAATATAGTCTACGCCAAAATAAAGTCGAAAGATACTGAAAGGACACTTTTTCTTTAACAACCCTATAGTTGGAGTTATTTGTAATATAAATAAATTTGTGAAAATCTGACATTGGCTCATTTTACACTTATTTTTAAGCATATTTGTGGAGATGTGAGACTAGACATGATGAAAAAGGGTTATAGAACTAGCATTTCTCTAAAAAAATACTGTAATTTTTTAATAGGCTCAAAAAAAGAAAATTGGAATATATTTGAGAGCTAGATAGCAGCGAACTTTCCTCTTTACCTAAAGATAGGAAGTTTCGTAGTTTTCTTTCCCCACTTTCTTATTGACATAAACAAGGGTAGTTGTTGGTGTAGGGCGAAATTTAGTACTTGTATAAGCTTGGATAGAATAGAGAAGTAGTTCCAGATAACTACTTAGTCCATTGTATTTTAAGGCGCGTGACCTGACTGCGATTGATACTTTCTCGCTGACTGCGGCGGCCGCCTTAAACGCATCCTTGAAGGTAGGATGAAGTATTTATTTTAGCACTGCATCTTACTATTTATTAAGGTTACACTCAAATTTACCTTTATTTGAGTGGTGAGAGAATGGAAAATTATTTAGGAAAAACCACCCATAGTACATCCGACAGAGACTAGAACCCCGATTTCTTTGTCATTGGCAGTATGGTCTAATTCCAAAGTGACGCCTAAGACAATTCAGCCACCGAAGAAGCAATGTGATATAGTCTTGTTTAAATGTGTGTTTTGGTTTAATGTAATACAGTGTGTTTTGTGCAAGTAAATAACATTTTAAGATAATAAATTGTGAGGTGCAACACACATACTTTATCCCGCTTTTATCTTAAAATATACATTTACTAAAAACTCGTAAAATTTGTGAAAAAAAAATAGGTCTATACATTATTGTAGAAACACTATACCAAGGATCATTAATGAAATAATATACACTGCCACTTACTCTCTGGCATTAGGAACTAGGAATACTGTTTCAGAAAATTGAGAAAAGAGAAACATTTCTGTCCACCCAAGAACATTATAAGATTCATTTTCAAAACTTGAATTAAAAAGTATGTATGTATTTTTGCTTTTAGCTCAGAAACTATTAGTTTTATAAAATGACATTTCAAATAAAAGATGTATATCTTTAATAGTACTACAATTTAACAACAATAAGTTATTACGTATTTCAAATAGTTGCGGAGAAATGATGAACATTTTAATATTTCCCCATAATAAAGTATCTTCAAAATAATACTCATGATAAAATGAAAATTTCCATCTAATTTCCATCTTAATGATAAACAGTGTCTAAATATAAAATTTAATCAAAATCACCAGATAAAATTTTGGGAAATTGATTTTTTCTCTTTTTGCGCTTAAGTAAACTACCCTTAAATTTAGGGTTAGATAATTACTTCCAAAAATCCCCTCGGGGGGGACCTTATGAACAGCCTCAGACACCAAGTCTTAGGCAAATCGGTAAAATAGTTTAGGCTCCAGCCTGAGGTACAGACAGACGAACAGACAGATGGCATTGCGAATTTTTGTTTTTTTGTTTCTTGAGTTCAATTTTTTCTTGGCGATCACAATAGTTCTTTTTCTTCAAGGTGTCGAGAGAAAGTAAAAATAGCCAAATCATAAACACTAAACGTTTTTTCTAAAATATCCCCACGGGCTGTCATGTTAAATATTAAATAAGCTTAAGCGTAAGTCAGATAACTGTCTAGCTACAATGGTGGCAAAGTCATACAGTATCAACCAGTCCCTGCGTCTAGCGGGGACATAACCGCACGATTATTATTATTATTATTGTTATTTAAAGGAAATTTACCCGAATTTGCGCAGAGAGAAAATGGGGAATTATTTAAGAGGACAGTGGGATGAACTCAATACATCTGACCGGGGTTCAAAACCCATTCTCCCACATAACCGATAAACCATACTAGACGAGACAAAAGTGGCCTAGAGTTAAAGAAACTTCAGGATAGAAGTACACATCTTTTTGTGTGAGTTTTTTTTTTTCTCGTGAGGCATATCTGCTTTAAAATAACGTTTCTATGTTTGTGGAGTGTAGCTCAGTGGCAGTGTCTTCTTTCGGCGGAGGCTTGTTAAAATTCATGACAGTAAAGCTCCAAGGTATGTACTTGTAGCTAATGTAGGTTGTGGGAAAGGGTAGCCCCCGAACTACTGGTTATTGCGTGGGTTTATTTGTGGTCACGCTGTGGTCATCACAAAGCCATACATACATAATTTCGGGTGGTGATGGATTAAAGTAAGGACAATCCGCTTGGACTTTAATTAGTACATGGGGATCTAGTAACCATATCAGTTTGTCGCCCCTACCAAAACACACCCCTTCCCTCCTCTGTATATATAGCACGTTACCCTGGACTGGTTGACGTAGAGTTTAAAGCGTTAGCCTAGAAACAGCTTTCCGGTAAGGTTTGGATCTTGGTCAGGTCAGAAGCCGGTTTATTCCACGTGATTTCTTTCATCCTCTCTTCACAGTAGTGCGGGTTTAATAATTTAAAAAATAACTTCGATGTGTCTTGTAGCCCATTTCGTATATAATTATAAAAAAGTACTGCTCAGGAGCATGCAGAGGGTACAAGAAAAACTTAAAATGACATAGAACAAAATGTTAGTGTAGGCAAGCAGTCTTTTTTAATGGTATATTGAGTAAATAGAAAAAAAAATAGCTTGCATTAGCCCAGTCAATATAGAAGCTAAGATCAAAAAACCAGAGATTCAAATATTAAAACATTAGTTTATAATATTAAGCTTGGTAAACTGTTTATACTGTTTTCGAAAGATCTGTCTCACATTAAAAGGGGATGATATTTTTTTAAAGAGATAAATCACTATTTCTAAGTAGTTGAAATATAGTTTTGATAGAATAAAAAGGTAACCTGGTGGTCTAGGGGTAAGCTGTTGAAATTCTGATCTGGAGGTCCAGGGTTCAATCCTCGGTCTTGGCACAGATTTATCTGATTGCAGCACCCTTTCTTCACATCTGTTAAGACGTGTATTAATCACAACTTGTGAATGTGGGGAATGCCAGGCCTCCACCGTGGTTCGGTTCCCACTTTAAGCTATAGGTCCTCCATTTTATCTCACAATCACCCTACCATTACACATTAGCATTAGTGCGTAAAACCAAAACTAATAGTAAGACCCCGTGATATAATAATAATAATAGAATAGACAATTATATATCTTAAAGGATAAATACGGCCTTACTGAAGAATACCGGACATTATAAAGGAAGTACCGTAGGCACATAAATAGTATATTAACTTGAGTAAATGTATAGTGACAGGAACAATATAACAATAATGAATGGAGTATATTGTGACAGCTTAAGGTGGTGTTTCCCAGTTAGTAATAATTTTATATTTGTTGTTCATTGAAGCTTAATTAATGTTACACCCTATCCTTTTTAGATTAAATCTTAAAATGCTATATATTAAAACTTTTTTTAAACTAGCATTCACGGGTTAGTTACCACCTAAAACCAATGTAGACGACAAAATTAGAGGCCCCTGGTTCAATATCCAACCTGTACTTACATTATGTCAGTAGTGCTGTGTGAATATGACCTGCAACAAAATTATAACTGATTCTGGAGAAAGGAATGGGTTTCACAGAAAAGGTGTGATGTCCTAGGATAAGTCAGTTTGTTAACAGTTTTCTGATATACCGAATACAGGATTATTTCTACAAATATACAAAATGTCTTATTGAAATGAAAGGGGTGGAACATAAAACCACTATCTGTACATATTATGTTATTTAAGTGAATTAGTTAGAATATAAGACCACTTGATGGACGTAGTGTGTTATTGAAATGAAAGAGTTAGAGCTAAGGACAATAGCTGGACATAGTGTATTATTGAAATGAATGACTTAGAACTTAAGACCACTAGATGGACGTAGTGTGTTATTTTAATGAATGAGTTAGAACTTAAGACCAATAGATGGACATAGTATGTTATTGAAATGAAAGAATTGGAGCATTATACTACTATCTGGACATATTGTGTTATTGAAATGAAATAATTGAAGCATTATACTACTATCTGGACATATTGGGTTATTGAAATGAAAGAATTGGAGCATTATACTACTATCTGGACTTATTGTGTTATTGAAATGAAAGAATTGGAGCATTATACTACTATCTGGACATATTGTGTTATTGAAATGAAAGAATTGGAGCATAAGAACCCTAACTGGACATAATATGTTATTGAAATGAGTTAGAACATAAGAGCCCTAGCTGGACATAGTATGTTATTGAAATGAGTTAGAACATAAGAGCCCTAGCTGGACATAGTATGTTATTGAAATGAATGAGTTGCAACATAAGACCACTTGATGGACGTAGTGTGTTATTGAAATGAATGAGTTAGAACATAAGAGCCCTAGCTGGACATAGTATGTTATTGAAATGAATGAGTTAGAACATAAGAGCCCTAGCTGGACATAGTATGTTATTGAAATGAATGAGTTGCAACATAAGACCACTTGATGGACGTAGTGTGTTATTGAAATGAATGAATAGTAGCATAATATTGCTAGTTGGACATAGTAAGTTATTGAAGTGAAAAAGTTGGAGCATAAGACCACTATCTGGGTATAGTGTGTTATTGATTTGAAAGCGTTGATGCTTAAGACCACTCGTTGGACATAATGTGTTATTTAAACGAAAGAGATGGAGCATAAGGCCACTTGCTGGACATAGTATGTATTTGAAATTGAATTATACTAATTTAATCCGACATATGTAACCACATGCTGTTGATATAGTGTGATGGGAGTCGTATGATGATGTAGTACGGTAAATGCTTTATATCTAACCACATTAAGGCTATATAATTGATATTTATTCAATGATGTATGTAATTTGCTAATTAAAGCAACACGTAGAGCTTTGTGAGTAAATGATACATTTGTGTGTATGTGGCGTGACGTATTAAACATTTTAACAGATTACAATAAAACAAATATTTAATTATTTTAACCCAAAATATAAACCAAAATAAGACTTATCTCCCCTGATGTGACAAATGAGCAACTCGTGACTGATATTAAACTTCAATTTTTACCTCGCTCTATCAATATTTTTGCATTATGAGTATGTAGTATGGATTTTAAATTTATGCTAAAAACCCATTTAATACAATCGTATTTAGTGATAGCGAAAAGTCTGTCACAGCTCAGTCGTTAGCGTGTCCGTCCACTGAGCCCAGGGTCCCGGGTTAAAATCGTGGCATGGCTGAAAAATGTATTATCGGTGAAATGTGGGTTTTCCCTTTCACAGTAATGAATTAACGGCCAGGATCCGGGTATTTTATCTCTTCTAGATTTAAGATACTTTGTAAGTCATGTTCTAATGTAATCAATCGTTTCAGAAAGTGCATTTTAAATACCTAAAATAAATAAAAAACAGTAATATTAAAAATACCCAAATCTATGGTTCTATGTTCTGATGTGTGTGTCACTATCTTGTTGGATCGGTTTGCCGGTGACGCGTAGATCAAGGTTCAAATCCCAGACAAGTATATTAAAAGGGTTTTTTTCTTGAAAAGTTTCCTACACAAATCCGAGTATATTTCCTCTCAAAGTTTACTTCCCTCGTTCCTATCCTATAATAATTGTATCTAATGTATGCGTACAGCCTAAACGAGCTCCGAGAAACGCCGAGAAAAAAAAGAAATATTAGTATCATTGATTAATTTTCATCTAAATTAAATACCTGGTATTTTTTAAATGTATTTATCATTATTATTTTGCGTTTGAGGGCGCATCATAACCAAGGTTGCATCTAAGTCAAACTTATAGATTATAGAAATAAAAAACCACTAAGAAATTTAAATCACTTTGTTTTTACTGAACCAATTTTAATTATAAATTTGAAACTACAGTTGTAAAAAACTTAATGTTGAAATCTTACCGCTTAAAATAACAAAACAACGTTACAAGATAGATTAACAAAGCTACAAATAATAAAAATATATAACTGGTCATAGAAAATAATACAGCGGAATTAGTCAGATAAGTTTTTTAATTATTAATTTAATTTTTTATCTGCATTCTTCCTAAACACAACAAACAATTTATTAACCGTCACACTCTTGAACGATATGTTCCATTTTTTTTTCTTCTCCCTGCCACCGGAAGAAGATTAGAGCCGTCTGTAAAATCAACAACATTATTATAAATATTGGTAACTTTAGGCCATTTCTCGTGGTTGACTTGGTTTGTTCTTGGTATCGGGTGTTAGTAACACAGTTGAAGGTTGAAAAACGGCTTTCGAGTTGTGTTTCGTAAACAAAGATGGTGGTTGGGATAGATATTATACAACGGATGATAGTTTAATTTATGTATTACTACATAATAGATACAATATGCCCTATTTAATTGTAATAATAATAATAGTAATAATCGGCCTTTGTTTATTGTGATTGGTCCTAATATGTATATTGCATATATAAACCTATATTTTCATTAAAGGGCTACAGAAACCACGAAATATGAATGAATGGATATGTAGTTCTAAATTAATTTGTGCCCTTTTATTCAAAATAATAATAAATAACAGCTATTAAATACACAATATTAGCATACAAAGTTTAACAAAATAACATGAAGAGGACAAGTGGTAAAAGCATTATTAAATACTATGGTACACCAAGCTTATATTTTAGTTACAAATCGGTAATAAATTCTAATTATTGTAATAAATGTAATATCAGTAACGGCTTTTCATAATTTTGACAATAACTGTAACTTACTCATTAAAATCTAACATAAGGTGTAATGCTGTTTTGAAACTGGCGCACAATTCTCAGCTCATTGATCGATACAAGAATATTTAGTTTGGTCAAGTAAAACGTTACCAAACCGAGGTTTGACTATCGTCCCGGTCGTAAACACTCATAACCAGACGCGATAGCAAAAGCGCAAAAACACTTTAGTCGAAAACCTCTATACCAAACCGACCAAATGGTCTAGTGGTCAGTGCATCTGGCTATTAAATATTTGTGTTCTTGGTTCGATTCTCAAATGGTACCATGGGTATTTTTTATCGAAAGGGGAATCATCCCAATGGTCACCTGGGTTTATTTAGTTAGGCTTAAGTTAGGTTTAAGATATCCACTGGTTTAACACCTTCATAATCATTATCATAACATTATCTCATTGCGGGTACGTGTAGACGACCTCCACAGGTATACCCTGGGCAACGCTGTGTCCACCAGAGTAGGTAATAGACCACACACACAGGCGGTCAAACAAGATACTATTTATCATTTATCTCTTCCGGTCAAAGCCGCCATACATAAAAAATAAATAAAACATCAGATCAATTCAATCTCAAAAACCCGCCTAATTAAACATAGCTACACTGTAATATTTTAATCAATACATTATTCCGACAAGCAATAAGCGTAGAGCCCAAACAGGTAGTAAGCGGTAATAAGAAAATAAACTAGCAATAGCTCCTGTTTTAGATAAAATACTATTCCCACAACATTGTTCAAGTAATCTGCGGCGTCAGTCTCGCAATATATTTTGATGGTTAGATCGAAGTTAAAGGGTGAACTGATTATGGTTTTCCCATTCGCTCGTCACAATGATGCCTTTACTCTCCTCCCAAAGGCGGGTGGTTCTTCCTTTAAATAACATCCTCGTCTATATTCCATAGATCAATGGTTTTTAATAGTTTTTGAGTCACAGACCCTTATGAAAATCTGAAAAATGCCATGGACAGTACAGCACGCATGCCATCTTTTTTTATTTTTTATTTTGATGGCACCGATTGATGAGTACCCTGCCTGTTTAAGAAACAGAGCATTTTATAATTGAATCCAAGCTTCTATCTACAATTTTTAATTTTTTGTCTTCGGTTCACGGACCCTCTGAAGCCCCTCAAGGGCCCATAAACCCCTGACATTGATGGACCCGTTCATTCTTAGATTAAAACGTATTGATAAAAACTGGTTAATAATAATTAGGGATAAAGCTCTATTTGTAAATGGAGCTTCTTTGAGAAGAATTTCAGTAACCCTATTTCTGGGAACTCGGGCTATTCATCACTTGTAGGAGAGCATAGACAAACAAAGACACTCAGATGAGTGTCTGCAAGACAATAGGATGACAGTACATTCCATTGGTTCATTTATAATTCTGTTTAAGAAGGAACTAAAGGGGATAAGGCGGTTGAGGGAGCTGGGAACAGGTACATAACCTGACACGATGACAGTTTGCCAAAAATAGGAAGAGGAGGTGGGAGGAAAAAGGAACAGTTAGATTCTCAGCAGTGTCAAGAGGAACGTCTAATATAAACTTTTCGTTCCTTTATGGAGATCCTTCTCCAGTGGCATCCTTTATTCTTCCTTCCCTCAAACTCATCCTCTTTCCCTCTCAGCCCTTGCCCTCGAACGTGAAGTTGGCCCCGTTGTTGAAACCAACCTGAATAATCCAACCTCCGCCAGAGACGCAACATAAAGGCGCAGAGCGAGAAAAGGGGGGATGAGGGTGAGAATATGAAAGGGGGCTGTCTTCGGAGTCGTGCGAGGGGGACGAGGGGCATACACCATGAATTATGAATCACGACAAGTGTAAGAAGGGGGGTACGGGGGCAGGGTCATATGCGTTTCCTTACTTGATGGCATCTTTGTTGGACGAGTTCCCTCTGTTTTTCAAACTCTCTTTTTTTCTAATTCCGATTCATGCTCTTTTTTTTTATATATATAGACTGAGTTTAGTAAGAATATTTTGACCAATATGTGAAGAGAAGGAGATAAATGAAAGTTAAGGACGCTGAAACATGGAAATCATTTTCAAAAACATTTAGAACTGGCTCACATAAGCCATAATGTAGGCTATATGACACAACCTAATCAAAGTATTTTTCTTTAAGTCTTTTAACGCGTTATAGGAACAATACTTTCTAATATCAACTCAAAATATAAAACCTAAGAAAAAAGGATAATGAGGGTGAGTTTAAAGGGAAGTTCCTGAAAGTTTTTTCCACTCAGTCTATTTAAAGCATCGTTCATATTCAATTACTTATATAATTAAGTTTCTTTTACATGATCTTCTCTCTTGTTTATTTTTTACATTTTTGGCCTGACATAGCTCTAATAATATTCTTCCTATGGCTGCTATTTGTTTGATTTATTCTACAAATATTTAGTTTGTGGTCAAAATATTGATGTTATTTTACTAGATTATTGTGTTAATATATAGTTGTTAGCATTATCTATCAAATGTGACACTTGAAAACCACATGACTTGTATGAATATATAAAATTGATTTTGTTAACTCTTATAACTGTCGGTGACCTGGTGGTCTAGGGGTAAGGTATCGGATTTCTGTACCGGGGGTCCGGGGTTCAATCCTCGGTCCCGGCACAGATTTATCTGATTACCAAACCCTTCCTTCACCTCTGACAAGACATCTTGTNATTACCAAACCCTTCCTTCACCTCTGACAAGACATCTTGTGAATGTGGGGAATGCCAGGCCTCCACCATGGTTCGGATTCCACGTTAAACTGTAGGTCCTCCATTTCATCTCACAATCACCCTACCATTACACATTAGCGTAAGAGCGTATAAGCCGAATGGGTAGTAAGACGCGGTGCTAATAATAGTAATAATAATAATAATAATATTATAACTGTCAAACACTTTTCTTCTTACCATGATATTTCTTACTACTTTCCATTTAAATTGACTATGTCTGTGTGTTTTTTTTCACAAAGTTAGAATATTGACGTGAAAGTAAATAAATATAAATAAAAAGACCGACAAAATGCTTTTATGATGCAACCAAGAAAGAGGAAGATGCTTTCATCAGAGTAGGAACCCATAAAGCTTACCAAACTAAGCCTTTTGAGCCCATCCCAATAATCTTCCAAAAAACAAAATTCCACAAGGAGTTTCTAAAATAGCAAACTCACATAACTGGGAAAATAGAGAAACATGACCGTAATTACTTTCTCTTCTCTATGGTTTCGCCAACAAAAGGAAAAAGAAGTATTGTTCCTGTATTTTCAATATTTACCTGAAGTTCAGCTGATATTTTCCCCAAGGTCCTGCGTGAAAAGTCGTGTTCAGAAGACATGAGCTGTGTTTGTTTCGACCTGCGCTAAAGGTTAAAACCAACGAGAGAAAAAAAGCGACACAAAACTTTTTTTTTTGCACCGTGTCTTACTACCATTTCGGATAGTAGGTCAACGCATATGTACCAATTACACAATGTGTTAGTGATAAAGAAAGTTGAATTTAGAGGAAGTATGCCTGCATTTGCGTAGATAGAGTAGAAAACCACTAGGGTAAAACCAACCTCAGTACACCCAACCAGGATTCAAACCCTGATCCTCGCATCATCAGCAGTTTAGTCTATTACGAGAGTGACACCTTATATCATGCGGTCGCCTAAGTGGGTAGCAAAATATTGAAAATTCCTTTTGGCATGTTCTGTGTCCACTTGGAGGGTAATGTTTTCACTGCGAGCATTTTCTTGATCAATGGAATTATCTTCTTGAGATATTTAGGCTATATATTAACAATTTGAAAAATACTGTTATTAAATCAAACTTACAGTGGTAAGTACGTGGACAAAGGCTTCACTCTTTGCTGGTTTGCCATTGATAGAAGCTATTCAAGTTTGAATCCCAACAATTCTACATAAGTGGTTTAGCACTAAAATGGTTTCCCCCTCTCTTTCTACGTCTATAGTGGTACGGTACATTTACTTTAAACCATAAAATATCCCCCCCCCCCAAAATTATTGAAAATGTGCAGTTAAAAGTAATAATAATAATAATAATAATTGAAGCTTGTGATGACATTCCAGCGTTGTGTAAGCGTCATTCTTTTAATATACTGGTTTACTATGATGAAGAGGTCAATATTAGATTCTTGGCAAACCTTACTCAGGGAATTTTTGTTAAATAGTTTTTCTTTATATATGTATTCAAATGCAGGAACATTTCCTTTAAATTCCTACTTATTCATCCCTAGACCATTAATGAATTATTATTATTATTAAAATTATTATTAGCACCGCGTCTTACTATACGTTCGGGTTGTACGCACTTACGCTAATGCGCAATGGTAGGGTGATTGTGAGATGAAATGAAGGACCTACAGTTTAACGTGGAATACGAACCACGGTGGAGGCCTGGCATTCCCCTTTTTTTTTCAAATTAATAAATAACTCAGCATAAGTCTATTTAATGTCAGTTGGTCGATATGCAATTGCTTGAAACGCTTTATCAACGTTGTGCCAGTAAAAATATTTCAAAATCAAATTCTATATAGCGTTCACGACAATAAATGGTAGAAATCTTCCGATTATCTATATCTTATTATCAAAAATATAGATAAGCTATCCATGCGCCGTGACAAACTATGTATGCCTTTCCTTTTGTTTGTGTTTCTTTCTCTTGACGCCCAGGGGAGAAAATATTGTAAACATAAAAAAAATCGAGCTTGAGATTTTGATAAATGTTGACGTTTCATAATCCCCTGAAACAAAAAAAAAAGTTTTTGCAATGCCGTCTCTCTATCTGTACCTTGGACTAGAGCCGAAGCTATTCAACTAATAGGGCTAAAACTTGGTAACTGGGGTATGTATAAGGTACCCTCAAGGTTTTTTTGGAATTAGACATCCAACTCAGGGTAGTTTATTGAAGGGCAAAACGAGAAAAAAAATATATTTTAAAATTTTCTCTAATGACTTTGATTAAATTTGATATCTAGACACTGTTTATCATTATAAACAAGAAAGGGACTCTTATTTTCTTATGAAAATGATCTTGTAGATAATTTACGTAGGGGAAATGATCAAATTTTCATCATTTGTCTGCAACTATTTGAGATACTAAATAACTTAATATTTTAAAGTTGTAGTACTGTAATACAAAAATATTTTTGAGATATACTTATATAGAACCAATAATTTATTAGCTTTATTCAAATATATATATATATATATATATATATATACACAGACTTTTTAATTCACGTCTTTGAAAATTAATTTGATTCTTATGCTCTTTGGTGGACAAAGATGTTTCTCTTTACTCAATTTTTATATAACAGAATTACTAGTTACTAATGCCATAAAGTAGGTAATTAACAGTGTATAATCTTTAATGTAATTTTTCTACAACAATGTATAGACCTATTATTTCGTTTCACAAATTCTGAGAGTTTTTATTAAATGTATATTTTAAGATAGAAGCGGGAGAAATTCTGTGCGGTCCACCGTACCATTTATTTTACTCAATATTACTTGATTTCCATCCCCAGCCTTTCAGGATATAAAAAAAACACCCCGGCATCCATGTTTCGATTAAAAGTTTCTCACGCTAGTTTTTAAACATTACTCTCTATAAATACACCATAAAATCCCATGACACTTATGGACCAGTGTCAAGAAGCAAGGTAGAAAAGAAGAGGGAGGGACGTATTCCACACAGGAGAAAAAGAGGAAGGGAATAATTGCTAAAGTAAAATAGAGAGAAATCAAAAGGGCGGCATAATGTCTAAAGCCACCGTTGCTTGTAATCTATAGATGAAGCGAACATTCCCTAGGTCCCTGAAGAACCTGTCTTGCTCGTGCACGAGGAGAGACACTACTCGCTCCAATTTTTTTTAAATGCAAATTTAGGAGAGCGGTTGACACTTGACTCTGGGACGAAAAAAACACGTGTTTTTTATGGCCACGCTGAAAATGTAGTTTTTAAACAATTTTTACCATCCTTGTACCAAACTCATACCAATTTTGATTGTTTCTAAGCACACTTCTTCACAGACTAATTCATAGATTAACTAGCTAGGATATACGCAGAACAAAATCCGTTTAATTTTTATGAGTAAGGAATTTTTTTAATTAAATTTAAACCCAAAAGCTATCAATGGATTTTTTTAAGAGGTGTATGGATGCAGAGGTTAGTTTATATAAAGTGCAACCGTATTTTCGTGGACATTTTATGGGAGAATCCCAATGATAAATATATGAACAACTCCACTCCCAAAGTAGTTGGCTAAGATTTTATCAATTCGATAAAAATAAACTAATTCTCTTTCCTTTCCAGCCTTTAAAGTAAGCGCAGTGTGGATTTTTGTGTCATTAACAATTAAGTAACAATACGATTGTGGTATGAACTAAAACGGTAAATAGAAAACCTAATTTGAAAAACAAAGTTACAACTTAATGTGGCTGCATGATAGAGCACTGGGACAGCTGCAAACGTTTAAAAATCCTGGCTTGTCTATTAAAGGGTTTGAATTTTTTTTTTAGTATTGTTTTCACCAAATGTAGATGAAAATTATGAATAGTTAAAAAGTTTAAATTGTTTAAAAATAAAGTGTGGTAACCTATAAGTCATTCACGAGCAAAGTTTACCTGGATGACAGCTCGAAATGTTACTAAAAGTAATCCCTAATATATCACTACAACAGCTGACATCTATCCCTTTGGATGACTGTAATGAAAACAGATGGAAATATATTAATGTGATAGTTAACCACAGTAATTTAGGCCAGTATTATTTATATATTTATTTGATGTCGGACACAAAGTTTATTTACAGTTTTATTCCCCTTAAAAAAATATTAACACCACTTTCACAAAATCTTCTAACGAACATAGCTTCAAAATGGCGACTAACGAATCTAAACATTATGAGTGAACATAACAGTAAACATGTTTTTTACAATGATGGAGACACGCAGTTGATAAAAATATTTTATTCAGTTAAATACTTCAAAATACGATAAAATAATCATAAAATCATTTATTGTATGTAAAAAAATGAAAACTATTTTCTCTTTTCCAAGTAAATATTCTGCCTGTATTAAAAGGTATTGATGTGTGCACTATATTACACAAAATCAGTAACGTTCCAAAACGAAAAATAAATACTTTTAAATATGTTTAAAGTATTGTTTCGAGTTGGATAAAAAGAAAGTATTTAAAAAAATGAAATAGTATGATAAAACTTAAGTTTGCGTTATTTTAAACGTAATATATAACAGGTAATTAAAGATCTGTACATTTATACAAAACTGTGATCTTTTACAAGTGTTGGCAACCCAAAACCTAAACATATGATTTTCGAACTGTCATCTACGAAAAAACCTATCGTGAATGGAATATACATAAAATCCTATAAAATTAAAACAACATTATCTTAAAATTTCCTGTTGTGACTATCAAAACATGACTTTATTTTGATAGAGGAAGGCTAGATCTAGGTTTACAACATTTTTCTTTAATCTCAGAGCTAAATATTTTTACGTAAATTGTTATTGAACTTTTTTTTTTAACTTTAAACTTTTTAACTCGTTAGTAGCCTGCTGATAATTTCCGAATACATTTTGTATGAAACAATATTAAATAATATCAAATAACTTCTTAGATAAATCGGGATATCTAAACGTCTGCAATGCAACTCAGTACTCTGCCATAAAGTCATCTTAAAGCTGACTTATTGATAATACCTAACATTATCAACGTAGTTAATTAATTGATTAATTGATTTCATTTCCCAGGTCTTGCTACGCATTAGAACGTTCCAATATTGACACTAAAGGGTTAGGTAGGGACGAAGAAGGTATGATTAATAGATGACTAACTAGAATTATTTTACGTGGCTGGAGAGTAAGGAATATTTTAAGATAAAAACATTTTAGTACAGCTGGATTCAAGCCCTGACCTCCTCATCAATGGTAAACCAGATTAGGCAAGACGGAAATCTTTACCCATATGAACATTGTTGAAGGCTATATGAAATATAGTAAATCGTAAATATTGTAATATTGTAAATTTAGTTTAGATCATAAAAAAATAGTTTTTATGTGTAGTTTAATGATGACATTGTACTAAAGACGTCTCTTGAGTGGTCATTCTCTCCTTAAGTCGGAATCCGTCTCTAGTTCCACTTTTCCTCCGGCCCGACTGTGACAAACGTGTTGCCTAAAAGGCGACGGGTCCGGGGGAAGAGGGTTAATCTCCCAGGGTTGTTAAGTAATGGCATGTCACACCTAGTGTTGTTACGGGGTGCTGTAGGTGTAGGTGTGGGGGAGGGAGAGAGAGAGAGAAATAGGAGGGGATGATTTTCGCTCGGTGAGTTCCGTACAACCAAACACAAAGGTCGTGTCACATATTATTGCGCTTTCGTTGGCCGCGTCCCTCGGTAATGCGGTAACGAATCGAGCTCTATAATTAAATGTGTTAAATAGTTAGCTAATTAGTTTTACCACCTCTCCCTACCTATTAAAATACTTTTGGATGACCTCACGCCCAAGCAAGGTTACCAGACAAATGGGGTTCTAGCCAGGTTCAGATATATATCGATCTAATTCAAATGACCGGCGGTTACGAGAGCGAAACTAAGGGAAATGATATAGGATTCGTCTGGAGAGAGGTTATAAAACTTCATTTTAGCTAATCCACTTTAGCTGCATCTGGCCAGGATTTATAGGTAGGCCTTCCTCGTTAAAGTCACGCATGCTCGCACCGAGCCTCAAGTCTAAGTTTGTCTAATTTATAGTTTATAGCAATCAATTTTATTATACAATATCGGGTGACCAGGTGGTCTAGGGGTAAGGTGTCAGACTTCTGTGCTGGCGGCCGGGGTTATATCCTCGGTACCGGTACAGATTTATCTGATTACCAAACCCTTCCTTCACCTCTAACAAGTACATCTTGTGAATGTGGGGAATGTCAGGCCTCCACCGTGGTTCGGATTCCACGTTAAGCTGTAGGTCCTCCATTTCATCTCACAATTACTCAACCATTACACATTAGCGAAAGCGCGTACAACCCGTTCGGGTAGTAAGACACGGTGCTAATAATAATAATAATAATAATAATAATAATAATAATAACATACAATATCAAGGATATAGGCTTAGAACTAAGTGGTTGATTACACAGATAACACAGATTGGGGACAATAATTTATAGATTACTGTTAACAACATATCATTAGACAGGCTAATGAGTTTAAATATTTAGGAACAATTTTAATTAGCAATAACGGTATTAGATTGGAAATCAGGAAAAGAATATAGTGTAGAAATACATGCTTGGTTGTTGATATCTCACCTGCTTTCAAGGAATGTAAAATTCAGAATATACAAAACAATAGTTTTAACTGTTATGGATGTGAAACTTGGTCTCTTAATTTACCCAATGAAAATAAATTTAGGGTGTTCGAAAAGAAGATGCTTAAGAAGCTATTTGATCAAAAAAGGGAGGAGGCTACTGGAAATTGGAGGATGTTACATAATGATGAGTTAAACAGCCTGTACTCATTACAAAACATTTTTAAGGTAATTAAGTCTTGTAGATTACTGTGGACAGGATATGCAATGTGAATGGGAGGTTCTAGAAACTTTTCCAAGTTACTGACTGGCAAATCCATTGGGAAAAGACCATTGAGAAGACCTATACACAGATGGAAGGATCACATCAGAATGAACCTGAAAGAGATAGTGTGTGGTGAGGTGAAATGAATAGAACTATCTTCAGATAGGGAGAGTAGGCGTACTTTTGTTAGTGTGGAAATTAACTTTAGAGTTCCTAATTGCATGGAGTAAGTAAGTAAGTAAGTAAGCAAGCAAGCAATCAATCAAATAAATTGACGATGTAAATAAAAATATATTTTAAATTTTAATCTTTTTATCGATATAATTTTATATTCATCTGATTTCTTAGTGTTTGAGAGTTCAAACTTCAACTCTAGTTTGGCTGTAGTGAGGTTATTTTTTCCATGGATGATATTCCACTCCGTCCCCACCCAAATGCGGGTACACTTCGCCTAAATTCAAACGTACCAATTCCTATCCTATTAATGTAAACATACAATTTACACAAATGGGTAGTAAGACCTAAACTATGGGTATAAAAACTATGAGCAGTTATTGTTTTATGTAAGTTAAGAGTTTCACCCCAAATGTCGCTTCCCCCAACATTATAATAAATTATTAAAGACAAATATTGCGGGAATGAAATTCAAGTCAAGATCCTTAACAACGCGATTATAAAATCTGGGTTGCGCCTAACAAACCCAACTACCAGAGGTTCGCTTCCCAAGTGGGTTAAGTGCAGCCACACATTGTTAATATAAGGTTGATTTTGTCCCAACCCCCTTCCCCCCCGGTTAAACGAAGGTGGTTAACGACATCTGGGTATCTTCGTGCTCCCTACCAGGGTTATAAAGCCTTATTGTCCTTATCATGATCTAGGGTGGGGGAAAGAACTTATTGTTGAAAGCACTTCGTTCTAGAAGTTATCATAAAATAACCTCTAGTCGTGAGAATTATGGGTGCACCTTTTTAATAGTAGTTTTGGTAGGAATATACATTCAATACCTAATAAGTTTATTTAATGTACAGTGTACATATCAAACCTTTTATTATTATTCATTTAAAAAATTTAAATTACGAACACCAAAATATATTAATATTTTCTGAAACCTTTCTTTTTTATTGGTTGACATTAACATAAAAAATAGATTAAAAAATTAACAAACGAAATGTTTTTTTCTTATCTTATTCTTCCCAATATAAAACACACTATTTTTATGATAATGATAGTTAATAAAACTAAACTATTATGGTGTGGTGGAAGGGGATGCTAGAAAAAGGTTGATGTTTTTACAGTTTCTACAGCGAAACTATATTTTGGTAAAGATAAATAATATATTGCTCCAAAAGAAACAAAGAGTTTAATTTTTTTTCAAATGGTAATATCAACGATTCTTGAATAGCTCTCAAAGGTGTCCGCCGTTATTTAATTACAGATTTTTCTTTTAATTTAAAAATATTATGATCTAATGCCACTATGATCAAAACAAATATTTTCAAGAACTGTTGATATCACCATGTGAAGGAAATTAAACTATGTTTCTTCTGGAGATTTATTTTATTTTGACAAAAAAAAGTTTTTATATAAAAAATTTGCAAACACATTGGCCTTTTCTCACGTTCCCCTTACGCCACTATAAACAAATGTACCCTTTGTTTTTCCTGAAAGGTGAGTAAGCTTACCTTCCATGGTTCTACTATGCTCAGGTTATAGAATAGGGCCATAGTGTAATCCTTCAAGGTAAAACTGCTAGCTTTCAGTGTAAATGAAGTGAAGATATTATATGGCTAGATTAATGCCTTTCCTTGTCCACAAGAACTAGATAAACTTTGAGTAGATTGAATAATTTATTATGGTATCGGGAATTATTAGAATTATATCTAAAGATAATGAGATTAAAAGGAAAAGATCGTTTTTTAGTTATTGATTATTCATAAAAATAATAATATTTATTTATTTGTCATCGAAACTGTTCTTACAGGAGGGATCGAGTGCATTTACTCAGGTTTCCAACATGTGCTCACTCTAACTTTGAAACTAAAGTGTCCATCTTTCCTGCCATTGGAACCTTTCCCACCTCAATTGGTCACCAAAATGTCATTGTTAATTAATCCTAACCAAGGCCATAACCAGCTAATAATTTCATGGCAACATCACATTGTAATTGCTGAAGGTAAGAAAAATTTATAAATATCAAACATCTAGAGGATCTCTGAAGTGTTTTTAAAGCAACATAACACCATAACTGTAAAAGGCTAGAAACATTCTGATTACTAAACACCTCTAAAAGTTCTCCGAAGTGTTTTTTTATGGTAAAACAACCCCCTAATTGGTACTGTGGCCTTAGTTTTGATGTTGTTTGAACCATAAATAAAGCTGTGTGTATTTTGTTGGTTAAATTTCGGAGGGGTTTGAACCCCCAAATCCCCCCCCCCCC
>CABEEJ010000953.1:149205-176059 GCA_901482245.1 Timema douglasi | reverse complement strand
CCCCCCCCCCCCGGCTACGGCCATGATCCTAATACATTTTGTAAGGACCACAATGTGAAAATAAGTTTAAAAAACAAAACCAGTTCTAAGCTATAACATATAACAGAGGATCACAACCTTTTATCGCTTGCGTACTTCTTGGAAGCGCATTTCAATCAATTTTACCCTTAATATGAGCCAAATATTTAGTGTACCTATGTATCTTACATTCAAATAGTTAATTGATTTATTAATATTAAAAATGTCTTATGCTTTAAATTTAAATAATTTTCCCAAGACCAAATATAGAAGAAAACCCGCATCGCCCTTCTCGTTAGCATTCAGTTAATTCCACAACTTTTAACTGATATTTTGTCTTAAACTGCAGGCATATTTAGCTTCTTCCATCATTATCCAAATATTTTCACGTACCCCCAAAAGTCCTGGCACGTACCTCTGGGGGTATGTGTACCTCACGTTAGGAACCGCTGATAAAGAGCATTTAAGCAGCAGTCATAAGTGGTCTAACAAAGTCTAAAAGAACTTGGTTCAAATACAGGTTGTATTGAAATTTAATATTCCTTTGGTATAAAAACGAGTTTGGTACGACGAATTTGAAGCTCACTCTGAATGCTTTTTTTTAGCAGATTTAGTTCTTAAAATATAAGGTACAATAAGCCTTTATAATATTTTGTAAGTTATTTAAAATTATTTTGTTCCTTAGAGACAATATTTTTTGTTATAAAATTGAGGCATTCTCGTGTATTGTGATTATGATGATAATTATTATGGATAATGTCGGGAATTATAGGAAAAGCTGATGAAATTCGATCATTTCTACTAAAAATACCAATGTTCATTTAATTATGTTCAATCGTGCAGAGGAGTTTTTAATCTTGAGAAAATGAGCTCACGATCTTCCCGGAACTTTAACGGGGATTACCCAGCATCCTAAAAGGTAATATCAACAAAGAGACCCGCCCACTTCGTGAATATAAAGTCAGAAGGGCTTGAGGAAAGTATAGTTTACAAACTTGCTTTCAAAGAAAGACCTTGCAAATAAATTTCTATACGATCTACTGACTGTGGAGTAGTGGAAAAATATTTGAAGTGTAAGTAGGCAATGCTAAGAAATACTAAGAAATAATTACTCACTAAAATTGAGTTCTATTAACAGTAGACCTCGAACCCTCCATTTAAAAAAATGTTAAGTTCATCATGTAATGTTCTTATCGTTACAACAGCCTTAAAATTACTTTTTTTATTTCAAATTGAAATATATTCCCTCATTTCTACTTGTACTTTAGTTGATATTTTCCCTCGGTGATCAAGTTATATAGAAAACCAATAAATACTAAATAAAACACTCAATAGCTTCAGTCCACAGCCGAGCTATACCAACAAAGCTCCCACTGTATGTTGGCAAACATAGTACCAACACTTGCCTATAGAAAGTGTCACGTGATGAGCATAGCGCATCCTCTGGCAATTAATCCCACTTTTCTAGACCAGAGTCACTATTTATTTATTTATTGAATTAGATGCTCCATTTTCCTCACGAGGTTTAGCGGGATCCGACTCTGTTCCTGACACACTGCTTTCCAGAAGTATCTGGAAACGCCAGGGATCAAACCCGGGACCTCTGGATCTGTAGCCAGGAACTTTGACCATTAGATCACAGATGTCGGGAAAATTGCGCCCGATAAAACAGCGCCTTCCCAGAAAAAAGAAAAAACTGCGCCCTTGCATGAATCATCACACTAATAGATGTGATAAGTGAGCCAACACGACCTTATCTGTCTCACCTAAATAATTTTAATAAGGTCGTGTGGGCGCACTTTTATCACTTCGCTCACGACACCTCATCGCGCCTGTCTCTTTGCCTGTTGTTTAGATTAGGTTAGATTGGGTTAGGTTAGTTAAAGTTTTCAATTAAATAAATATTATTGTGCATCTGTAAGCATTTGATTTGAACGTATAAACTGAAGCTACCAAACTAATTATGAATGACCTTTTACTCAATTTTTTTAAATCTAGGCAAGACTCTTCAAACACTATATTAGGTCCTTGAGCGGACTTGTTTTGTAAGTGTGTAAAACAGTATGTGGTGCGCACTTTTCCCATCTAATGGTGTGATGATTGATAGGAGGGCGCAATTCACCAATTTTCTGGAAAGTCACAGTTTTCCCGGGTACAATTTTCCTCAGTCCAAATACAAAGCCGATCAATGAACATTATATTCAATAGTGCATTATATTTATTGATAATAGTCTCACCACCCCTTCTTGTATCTTTGTGTGTGGGTCAGGAATCTGTCAGGAGTTATGTGGTGGGCTTAGGGGGGAGGTAATATTGAATACTTGTGTGTGTTCGCGATTGACGCTAGACTTGGCTTTTGAAGAGGTTTATTAATACTACAATATATACTACAAATGTGCTGTTAGAAGTGAAGTTAGAATGAAAGAACTTAAATAATCTTAGGAAGTGTGTGACAAAACGAGGTGTTATGAGGTTTACCCAATAGCCTGTCTGACTCCTAGGTGGTCCCTACACGGTCAACGAACCGCGTTCCCTGGTCTTGAGTGGCAGTGCCCAGACTGGTACCGATGAACAAGCGTCTAGTTCCTCGTAGCCCCGAAAATCGAAATGTGACCCCTAACCTTCGGTGTTCTGTAGTCGTCCAGGAGGAACTCAACTCCCCTCATTTTAGCCGGGCCTCCGGCCTGGTTCCTCACTGGGAATTGCTGACAGAACTTTGTTGTCAGTTCCTCTTGTTTATTTGTTTAGAGAATAATCATATCAACCTCGCAAAGTTCGTTTTATCATTTTCAGCTCATAACATACAATATTACACAAACACTCCTTCCAATTGAGGCCATGGGGTTACAATAACGTTGATCAAATGGTGTGAGATGTAAGTCTCGCAATATATGTCAAAATTAAAAAATACAATACCCTAAGTAATCGATAGATACTTAGAATGTTTTTAAAGGCACTTTAAACGAGATATTAAACTAAAAACCTTCCAAGCGACCAATATATTATTGAATTAAATAAAAAAAAATTGGAGATTATATATATATACATCGTCGGCCTAGTCTAAAATATATCCTATCCAAATTTTGATAAAATTGGCCAAAGCATTTCGCTGTTATCACAGAACAAACATATATCTGATTTGCCGCCATCTTTAAATTGATATTTAGAAAGAAAACCATGCACCTACGCTGATTGTTCTAGGTTCAAAAATTGTTAGTGCCAACTCGAATGGGAAGTAAAACGTGGTGCTAAAAAGAATAATTCAATTTCAAATGTTGTTAAGATTGGAGCACGAATTCGGCAGTTACTGTGGAACATATACACAGACTTTTGGGGGGTCACCGTATTAAAACGGATAGTGGAATTAAAAAAAACATCTATATAATTTTTGTTGTTTGGCTTAGTTTCAAAGAATCTCTCTGCTAAATCTCGTTAAATGGGCCACGCTTTTAACAGTTCTGTCTTAACGGAGATCGCGACAGTCAAACGAAATGTCAAATTCTCAAGTTTAAACAAACTCGCTTTGCTCAGTCAACAAATACTATGTGTGTAGACTACTAGACCACTAACGATGATTTGAATGAAATGTACTAGAATTGAAAGTCAGTCATGCATAGCGATAGTAAGATACAATCTAAATATATAATTTGATAAGCTAGTTTCCGGTAGTTAGAATTACGATAAAGTGGATGAACTGATTTTTATACATTAACACTCATTTTATCGGTTGAGGATACAGAGTTTAGGCAAAAATAGTAGGTTTTAATGAAAACCCTATTTTCATGATAAGTTACTAGTTTTCTGCGGTGTGTGCAGTGGTTCACCTGTAAAATAATTATCATCATGGTGACCATGTTTTGTATTATTACATACATAGTATACAAACCATACATAATATACACAATATAAATAATATACATAACATAAATAACATGCATTTCATGCATTACATACGTTACATACGTTACATACGTTACATACATTCCTAATCCCACTGTTCTTTTAAGGGGTAGACAAGAAACTGTGCATGTATCTCAAACAACTCCTCACTAACTTTCTCCACATTTCCATATCCTTTCATATCCTTACACTTTAACAACATACATACACAGAGTCAAATAAGATATTTTATCCTTAAAACATTAATGTTTCTCTTTCTCCCATATTCATCTAAAACATTTAGTTAAGTCTTTCATGACCTACCCCTATTTGATCCAAGCACTCTACCCTCATATATTTGCTTCATCACTTGATCCACACTCATCTTCTAAACTTGCCTAAACCTCCATAAGACGCTTCTTTCACATTGACCTATTCGATTCTCTTTTAAACTGCACTCCTTCAGAACATATTCCTTACTTACTCTGTTGATCCGAGTTTTTCCACATACTGTTTTAGATAACGGTATATCATTCCAATCGTATTCGCCTTGCTCTTGTTTCTCCTGACAAATCCACGCTTCACTTCCAGAAAACAGTGTTGGTGTTACAACATTTCAATATACGCCCATATTTACCTCTTTTAATACTACTACATTTATAGTCCGCACACATCCTACTATTATCCGGGAAACATTCACCTATATATCGATTTAACCATAGATCCTACTATTTTTACAGAATATTTTGCCAAAATACACAAATCATTCACTTATTTTGGCAGTTTTCGTTTTATACTTAGATGACAATCATATCCTGATCCATCCCTATTAAAAACTTTCACCTTAGTTTCGGAAACATCTATACGAAGATCCATTCTGTTTGTCGCCACATTCATAGGATTTAATGCCCTTTGAAAGTCATTAATACGGCATAATCTGCATATTCTAGCCCTATTACGTCCACATTGTCCATTTGTACACCAACCGCATCTCCACAAGTATCCCTCTTACCCATTAATACGTTAAACAACCATGTAGACATAACACAAACTTGTATAACATCTTGTTCGATCCCAAGCCATTCGCTCAAAGCTCCATCCACCCTAACGCATTCTTTACTTCCATCATACCTCACCAATATTTCATTTACTATCCATGTATACACACCAAACTCTCCAAGAACATTCCCGAACGTATTCCTATCCTCCCAATCTTCAATCCAGATCAACGATGGCACAATAAATTTTCTTCGTCATTACCATACATTTCTCTTACTTGTTTCAATTCAAATATCTGTTCCCAGCAACCTCTTCCTTGAATAAAACTCCATTGCACACCCCAAATCTAGTCCATAGTTTATTTACGCACCCCTCATTTAGAACTCTCCCAAACAGATTCCCTGTAATACGCAAAAAACTAATCTGCCTTGTAATTCCTACATTCACTCTTACTGCCTTTGCATCTGTACAAAGGAACAATGCCATCATTCTTCCAGTCTTTAGGAACATTCTAAGTCCCAGCTCACACATTGAATAACTCACACAATCTGCCAAGTAGTACCATACCTCCACACTTAAGCATTTCACCTGTGATCCCATCTACGCCCGCAGCTTTGCCATTTTTTTAATACTTTAATAGCTTTTAACACTTCAGCCGTGTTAATTATTTCACTCATCATAACATTTGACCTATTTTCTGCTATTTACTCTATGATTTCACCGTACATTTGCTCAAAATACTCCCTATGTTGCTCTCTTATATTGTTTTCATCCTAGATAATCTCACTACGTTCATTATTTATGACATAGGTATTTTCTTGTACTCCTTTATACGTTCTCTTTATCCAAGTCCTGAACAACTTCTGATTTAATTCAAAATCATTCTGTATTATTTATACTTCTTTAAGATTTACCTGCTCTTTTCTCTCTTTTACTTTTTCTTTTCATTCATTTATTATATTTGTGTATGTCCCAAAACGTATTACGTTTTATCTCACCATTCACAGCAATCATACGATTGTATGCATCTTTCTTTTCTTTCACAGCTTATTTCTCCTGTTCATACCAATATGCAGCTCTTTTTCACTTTCCCACCAAAGAATTTCCATACATATCTTTCACACATTCAACTAAACCCTTAATTTTTTCTTTTCCGAGCAATTTCTATATGATGAGCATTTATTCCTACACTCATTCATGCTCTTGTAAGTCAATTCCTCGCCGCGCAATCTCACACTTTTATTCTGAAACGTTTCCACTTTCATTCTTACTTGCTTACTATTATTTTTCTTCATTTTCATGAAATGTCTACCTAATTCAACATCTGAGATCATTAGGAAGTGATCCGCTTCACATTCATCTCCGCACACAGCCATAGTATTCTTATAAAAAAACTCTTAAGTGTCTCATCATACTCCACAAAATCAATCATAGTTCTCGAATCGAACCTTTTCCATACATACAAGTAGATATATTTGCGCTTAAGCCGTGGATTCGACACAAATAAAGCTTTTTCTAAACACAGACTCACTAACTCATTAACATTCTTGATTAGCCTGTCATCACCATATATTCCTAAAAATCCCTCTGAATTCTCTCTTTAGGTATACATCTATCAATTCATATCTTTTACAAGATAATACTTTCACCCAGTTCACATGCATTCAAGACTTTATTGAGTTCATTCCAAAACTCCACTCTCACATTCTCGATTTTACACTCCACCGGAGCGTAATCAGCAAAGAACGTAATTCTACGAATGCGAATTTTATTACATATTTTTTCCTTTCTACTGGGTTTCATAGACAAACAAAATAACAATTTTCTATCAATCATTTCCTATAAAAATCCATTTTCTCAACAACACACTACTCTCTCATTTCACTTTCCAAAAGTTTATATTCTCGCAAGCTTGTCAACAGATTTGTCCTTAAGTTTTAGTTTTAGTTTAGTTCAGTTGCCCATCATCGCTTTAATCTGAGGTTAATATTGTACAGTTTACTTTAATAATTAATTTATAGTAGATCAGGTTACTAACCTTGATCATACCTGAAACCATGACAGTCCTCGCTGATTACGGTAAGGATGTTGTATAAATCATTGTTGATACATTATAACCGGCATACTGGAAGTACGAGTACAGCCATTGCTCAGTATTACCCTGAGTGCGCCTGGATTGCTTCAACATACCAGTATCTCCACTATAGAGACTGCCTTAACGACCAGTATGCCTTTGTCCGTGTCACTACCAGAGGTAGAGCGGTGCACCAACACACCAGGACACGTTATCGATTAATACAATAATTCTCTCCGATTAAAATTATAGCTCAATTATTCCTTTATTGATATGGTGCTGCAAATGTATAGTGGAGGAGTGGTCATTTTAAATGTCTCATAGTGGTGGGTAGGAGTAACATACACATTTTGGTCAAAATTAAACACCGAAAGCTCATAATCAATGGACAGTCGATAGCCTTTTAAGAGTAAACATTTAACAGACATTAGATTTCCTCATTCTATATAACTTTTACCAATAAAAAGTTGTGAGTAAACTTTTAGCGCGATAATCTGAAGCCTTTGCTGCAACGACCCATTTGTAACTCGCTAAACAAATACAATGTAAATAAATTACCAGACGACTCATAGAGTGGTGATAGGAATGAATGTTCTAGCATTAAATGTTGGCGATGCTTAATGATAGTAAGCAACAAAATTTGGCCAAGCAAAAATATTTTATATAAACTATGTTATTAATTATCCAAGTATATTTAAACAAATCAATAAAAAAAAATTAAAAAATTATTTTACTTTGTTATCATATCTTCAAACTGTCTCTAGCAAGAAAAAAAAAGTGGAACATTTTAATTTTTATACATCCTAGCACACACAAACAAATGTTAAAGCTAGTTAGACCAATTAAGATATCATATTGTTCAAAATTAATAAATCTACTTAAATAAATGCTTATGTAGCACTATGTTTTCTGTAGTTGTCACATTTGAACTATATTATCAAATTTATCAAAATTTGGCAACTTTATATTTATTTTTAAATGCTATAGATTATTGTTTATATGACACGTTGACTGAACACCAAAACTGGGAATAATGTGAATGATTAGCAATTAAAAAAAAGTATATGCTAAACAATATCACTAATTTACTCTCAACTTTGTTGTTTTATTGCATTTCACATGGATTACTTTTCACAGTTGCATTATTACTTCCTATTTTTGTTTTCATGAAACTATCAAGCATGGGCAACAAGCACATGAACGAATTCACATGAAAATCTAAATTAATGACAATACCTTTTAAAACAGTGCAAAATGTTTCAGCACACCAACAGAAAGTTGACAATTTATCCAACTCGCTCTTACCCACTCATAAAACGTGTTCACAAGGGGACAAACTGAATAATAATTCGCATTTATCAACAGAATTGAACTGTATCTATGGCTAATAGAAGGTTCGTGGCAATCAGTTTTGATATGCATTGATGATAACAAGCCAGGGGACTCATTTACATTATATGGGTGTAGTCCCAAACTGAACGATGTGGATACTTGCACATGGTGAGTCGGTAGAAACAAACATTTACATTATAGTGGTACAGTCCCAAACTGAACGTTGTGGACACTTGCACATGGTGAGTAGGTAGATAACAAACATTTACATTACACTGGTACAGTCCCAAACTGAACGTTGTGGACACTTGCACATGGTGAGTAGGTAGAAACAAACATTTAAACTATACTGGTACAGTCTAGTGGAGAATGGCTTAAAAGTTTTTTACTTGGAGAGTTGTATTCATGTATTTTTGAACAAGAAGATCTAAAACAATTTATCAGGGATTTTTATTTTCTTAGTACCACGTCTTACAGTTGGGATTGTACGCTTATGTACTGATTACACTAAGGTATTATGTATGAGGAAGGTAGAATATTGTAGTGGTGTACCCGCATTTGTGTGGAGGTAAAGCAATAAACCATCCTCAGTAGGTCTACAACCGATCAGGATTCAAACCCCAATATCCTCATCATCGGAAGTCTAGTACATTGAAAGAGTGGAACCGACCAGCATGCCAAATCTGAGGCCCTTTCCATGATTATATGCGGCCCACAGATTTTTTTAAAATCAATCAACATACACTGCGGCCCAAAGTTGTATAAATACACCATTTGAGATTATGTAAATTTGAAGTCTGGTGCTATTTGGGGAAATCTAGTAAGAGAGATTGGTGCACCAGATTTTTGCTTCTTAACAGGTATCGATTCCCAAAAATGATTAATATAGCACACAAAATATGAGCAGTTTTTGCCAACACCTAAGTGAGTGAACATTTGCTTTATCTTATGAAAATAAACAAACACCCACGATATAACGGCATATGGACATGAATTTATCATCAATTATGAAAGTTACTTCAACACAAAATTTAAAGACCAACACATAACCTTGTTACAAGAAAAGTTTCAAATTTCTAGGGAGAAGTAAAGAAATCCTAACTTTTTTTGTGTGTAATAGTAAGGATTTAAAAAGTTTTTCTTAGGGGGTGTTCTTAAAGATCGTGAAACTATTGAGTTCTCTTAAATGCAGGACCCTCAATATTTCCAGTTTTATCTTATGCCAATTTTATCAAACGAGTTTGACATGCCTGCTAAGACCATGCGGCTGCTAAAACGGGTACTAGTGATGTAATTTTACGTGTCTTTCCTTGAGGAAGAAGTTTGTACATAATTATATTTTAGTCTATGTATCGTTTGTACCCTATAAATGAGTGATTCTGTAGCATTATCTACAAAACAAGGAGAATGAAGACGATGTGGCATGACCTACTTATCCCATTGCACCGTCCAAAGCGTCGCATGACGTTTCCAAAATTTTACAACAACACATCCGATCAAAGCCGTGACGCGCAAAGAACTGACTGTGCCAAACCAAGTTCGAGGTGTGACCACTAGGGGGCACGCAGTGATAGAACATTCAAAAGTGTTTGAGATGGGAAGTAATTCCAGTTCTAGAATACTCTCGTTCAATTGAGCTTGTTCTCAGAGCTTCATGATCAGGTGTTTTGTCATGCGTATCCCCTCCCTCGTTACTCAATTATGTTCCTCCCGCCTTGTTCCTCGCCTTCCCCTTTCTCTGGGTCTAAGCGTATATAATGTCTGTATGTTGCTATTACCGGCACACTTGGATTTGACTCTTGGTAGAGGAGAACGTAGCCTTGGCTGTGTGTATTAAAAATGTAAGGGAAATTTAATGTTTCAGCTTAGATATATTTAAATATGTAACCTTTCAAAATTCTTCTTTCGGCTTATTAGTTTTCTTTGTTTGTAATTTAAAATACTCTGGTATTGGAGATTGTAGAACCTATTCATAATCAAATTTAAATTCAAAGACTATGATAATGAACATTGAAATTATGACTGAGATCAATAAATATATATACTTAATTTATTGATATACGAATTATCTTTGATCGTGTAGATGAATGGAAAAATAATTCAGTAGTAAGACCGGATATTTAATTCATTGTGTTTAATAATAATAATACTTTTTGTAAATCTCTACCAATATTGTTCTATTATGGGAGATATTAAATTAGTATTGATATATCAGAAAATAGTATTGCGAGTAATCTTGACTTTTCTTTATTACTTATTCATGGAGGATGTTTAGTCTTTTTGAAAGAGTAAAGTATTAAGTCTGTTTTGGTAATGACTGAAAATAAATTCTTCAATATCTCCTGCTTTTGTTAAGAATACATTCAGATTCATTTTATATCTGTATATATTTGCGATACTTAGAAGTATTAATTATTCTCAAGGTTATATTTAGCTTAGCGGATCATCCTAGTATTTTTTTTTAAATAGGGTTGTGTTCTTGGAGAAGCCTAGTTTAATTATTTTTGGACTATATAATATTATTTTGTGAAAAGGTTATATGAGAACCTCGGACATGTTAAATTCATTAAATCTAAAGTAAATATACTGATGTTAATGAAGACCGTAATTTTGAAATGAACTTTTATGTTAACTTTTACATACACATATATTGCCTTTAATAAATTCTTAAAATACGTCTATCATATTTATATTTTTGTACCATCATACATGGCTTTAATCTCTTTTGACATATATATTTATAATAAATTAACATTTAAAATTAATTTCTTGTTTTTTCTTTTATGTTATGGTAAATGGATTTCACTTCTTAAGAGTAAATTTAGATTATTTATTTATGTTTGAGTTGCTATGAGGTTTATAGGAGAAGGGCACCGTCTGGTAACTGTTTCCGCAACTGGGTGAGTTTCGTGTCCTGAGTAACAGTGATCTGTTATCAGACTATTGTAACTGATTTCACTCAAACGACTAAATCTGTTTTATTCTTGGTTTTTATGTGCCTTCTTCATAATTGGTTAGTAAAGGAGGTTACAATTGCATGTATTATCTTGATTAAGTTGTTTGTAGAAAATATATCAATTATTGACTCATATAAATCTTTGAATAGGAAGATTGGACACAATATATCAATGATTTACCCAGCGCATGCCATTGAATAGGAAGTTTGTTCACAATTTATTAGTGAAAGCCTTTATGTCAATTGTATTGCCTCGTTATCCATGGATTGCACAGTGAAAATGCCACTTCCGAATTCAAATATTTGCCAATCAAGCCACATTTCACAAAATTCTGTTTAAAGAGTAATCCGTACTTCCACATGTAAACAAATAGAGGGTCAACGTAATAAAATGTAAACAAACACTGAGTCAACTAAAACAAAATTTATATTCAGATCCGTGTTTGAATTGAGAATCCTGTAAATTGGTTAATGGATTGTATATTTCATTCATTCTGGTGTAGAAAATGTTTAATGATGGATGTTTAAACGTTACTTGACACTAAATTAATAAATATACTAGAGCTTTATGTTTCTTACTAAACCAAGCATGTGTTGTATTACCAAGATTACTACACGTGGCAAGTAATTTTGACTAACTGAAGTTCTAAGAGACATATTATTTTATTTCTTAGCCAAGTAGTTCCCATGAACGTATTATTTATTTGTAAATGATCGAATTTCTGTAGCTATATGTGGAATACAGATACTAAGATATTAAATGTGTTCTAGGTGAGCTTTATGAATGATGATTGAACCATCTTGGTGATTAGTTTGAGTTGACTGGGCACTTAATTGGTTGTCCTACTGTTTGATAAGTTGCTTGTTTACTCAGAAAGCTGTTTGGGTACTTGATGAGTTGTATGGGACATGTTAATTTGTCTTGGTGCTTGATTAGTTGTCTGTATACTTGACGAGATATCGGAATACTTAATGAGTTGTCTGAATGGGTACTTGATGAGTTGTATGGATATTTGATTATCTGTATGCATGCTTATGTTGTATGTGGGAATGGTGGTCTGTATGAGTGACGAGTGATTTTTAAATATTCTTAATGAGCTGTGTGTATGCTTCGTACGTTTAATGGGCACTTAGTGAGTTTACTTGCTTCTTGATGAGATGTATGATAGCTCAGTGCACTTTATGTATAATTAGAAAGTTGTCTGGGGGCTTTATGAGAGGTCTGGATACTTAGTAAACTGTCTGGGTACTTGGTCAGTGGTCTGAGTACTTGATGAACGGTCTGGATACTTGGTGAAATGTCCGAGTAATTGATGAGTTGTCTGGGTACTCGCTTAGTTGTCTGGGTACTTGGTGATTTGTTTGGGTACTTGGTGATCTGTCTGGGTACTTGGTGATCTGTCTGGGTACTTGGTTATCTGTCTGGGTACTTGATGATCTGTCTGGGTACTTGGTGATCTGTCTGGGTACTTGGTTATCTGTCTGGGTACTTGGTGATCTGTCTGGGTACTTGGTGATCTGTCTGGGTACTTGGTGAGTGGTCTGAGTACTTGGTGTACTGCCTAGATACTTGGTGAGTTGTCTAGTTACTTGATGAGTCGTCTGGGTACTTTGTGAGTTGTCTGAGTACTTGATGTACTTCCTAGATACTTGTTGAGTCGTCTAGTTACTTTATGAGTCTTCTAGCTACTTTATGAGTCGTCTAGTTACTTTATGAGTCATCTGGGTACTTGCTTAGTTGTCTGGGTACTCTATAAGCTGTATGGGTACTTAGTGATCTGTCTGGGTACTTGGTGAGTGGTCTGAGTACTTGGTGTACTGCCTAGATACTTGGTGAGTTGTCTAATTACTTGATGAGTCGTCTTGGTACTTGCTTAGTTGTCTGGGTACTTGACAAGCTGTATGGGTACTTGGTGATCTGTCTGGGTACTTGGTGAGTTATCTAGTTACTTAATGAGTCGTCTGGGTATTTGGTGAGTCGTCTGGGTATTTGATGAGTCGTCTGGGTATTTGGTGAGTGGTCTGAGTACTTGGTGAGTGGTATGAGTACTTGGTGTACTGCCTAGATACTTGGTGAGTTGTCTAGTTACTTGCTTAGTCGTCTGGGTAATTGGTGAGTTTTCTGAGTACTTGGTGATCTGCCTGGGTACTTGGTGAGTTTTCTGGTTACTTGGTGATCTGTCTGGGCACTTGGTGATCTGTCTGGGTACTTGGTGATCTGTCTGGGTATTTGGTGAGTTGTCTGGTTATTTGGTGAGTGTTCTGGTTACTTGGTGAGTTGCCTGGTTACTTGGTGATTTGTCTGGTTACTTGGTGAGTTGTCTAGTTACTTGCTTAGTAATCTGGGTACTTGGTGAGTTTTCTGAGTACTTGGTGATCTGTCTGGGTACTTGGTGAGTTGTCTGGTTACTTGGTGATCTGTCTGGGTGCTTAGTCGTCTGGGTACTTGGTGAGTTTTCTGAGTACTTGGTGATCTGTCTGGGTACTTGGTGAGTTGTCTGGTTACTTGGTGATTTGTCTGGGTACTTGGTGATCTGTCTGGGTACTTGGTGATCTGTCTGGGTACTTGGCGAGTGGTCTAAGTACTTGGTGTACTGCCTAGATACTTGGTGAGTTGTCTAGTTACTTGAGGAGTCGTCTGGGTACTTTATGTACTGCCTAGATACTTGGTGAGTTGTCTAGTTACTTGCTTAGTCGGCTGGGTACTTGGTGATCTGTCTGGGTACTTGGTGATCTGTCTGGTTACTTGGTGATATGTCTGGTTACTTGACAAACCATCTGGGTACTTGTTGAGTTGTAAGCAAGCTTGTTGATCCGTATGAAGAAGGTTGGGTTGTGAGTAAGGGTCATGAGTGATTTTTAAAGATTCTTAATGGGTTGTCTAGTTGGTTTGTACGTTTACCAGGGTGTTTGGGGAGTGGCCTGGGTGTTTGTGAGCTTTCTTAGGGTTTATTGAATTGTATGGGTGCTTGTTGAGTTATCCGGGCATTTTGTGAGCTTACTAGCTAATTGCTAGTTGTATGGGCAATCGATGATGGGCCTGATTGATTGGTGAGTTGTATGAATGCCAGGTAAGTTGGCTGATTCTTGTTGTAAGTTTGCTGAGTGCTTGTTAAGCTTGTTGGTTTCTTTTTAAGAGGTTTTTGGACTTGGTTAGTCTCGTGGGTAATTATTTATTTGTCTGGGTGAGTATATTTTGGATTATTGGTGAGTTTTCTAAGTATTTGTAGAGTTATTAAGTGATTGGTGTGTGGTTTGCGTTCTAGTGAGTTGATTGTTTGTTTGGTTGGTTAAGTTGTATAGGTGTTTTTTGAGTCTCCTAAGTTCTTTATAAGTTTGTGGGTGCTTCTTGAGTGGTATCGGTGCTTGTTGAGTTATTGGAGTGATTGGTAAGTCGTATACGTGCTTTTTTTAGTTTCCTAGGTTTTTGGTGAGTTGCCTGGGCTCTTAGTGAGCTGTTTGGGATAGTTAATATGTTCTAGATCGGACACCCCCAACCTATGGCGCGCGGGACGCTTGTGGCCCTTGGGTTCATTCTGTGAGGTCCACCAGATCAAATTTCAATACTTCGGATTGTACAAATAAACAACAAATTAGATGATTGTTTTTATTATGTCGAGGCACTGGGTCCTATAAATCTCATTTATGTATCCCGGCAAGTTTTCAAAGAACTTATGCAGAGGGATGTGAAAAAAGTATCGATACTCTACTAATATCGATATTTTCTTTTCGATTCTAGTATTTTTTTGCTAGGTTCGTTTTTTCCAATACTTTTACTGATATTAGTACTCACACTACAGTAGCAGGTAGCTATCGAAAGAAACCGTCATCGGCACACCAGTCTAATAAGATAGTGACGCCTCAGATCATGCGACCACCGAAGATTATTATAAGTACATTTTTTATAATTATCATAGTCTATTAATATATTTATGAATCAATTATATCTATTTTAGAATACTTTGTGTGAATAAAAATCAAATTGGTATTAGTCAATATAAAATCCATCTTTGAAGTCATTAAATTATTTTAATGTTGTTGCCAATCACCTTTTTTGTAATCACGAAAAATATTATTAATTTACACAATTTTTTTATATTATGTTCAATAAATTTAATAAAAACTAACGAGAAAAATGTATTAGCTACAATCAATCTTTATAGCATTGTTTGATTAACATAATTCATATTACGTTGAAATAATATATGATAAATACAAAGTTTATCCAAACAAATTATGAAACGTATATATTATTTTGATTGGGCCTTCTGCAAATATTAGACTACAAGGGTAGGTGTGCCCTCACATGACCTACAAAAATAGCTTAGTGGGGAATAAAACCTACCTCTAAGGCTCCGTGGTCTATTAGAGGCGTCAGGCTTGCAATAAAGAATATTGGCGATAGCAATAAAGGTTATGGTTTGGATCTAGTTCGAATCCACCCGGGGTGGGTTGGGGCCGGACTTGTCTTATACATATATATGACGTACCACTTATGATAAAATTATTTTCACATATATTAATAAGGTGGAATGGCAGGGGACGCGAGAAAAGAATTTCTTTTCGCGGTTCTTAGGGAAGAACTTTTTGTTGGCGCAAATAAATAAAATATTTTTCCATTGGAAACGTAGAGCTTAATTATTTTCACATGATGGTATCAAAAGTTCTTGAATATCTGTTAGATGTGTACTCTAATTTAATAACAACTTTTTATCTTCATTTAAATAGTCTCTTGTCCTAATGCTTCTATGCTCATGATAGATATTCAGGACTTGCCGTTGAGATCAACATTTCAAGAAAATATGTTTTTACTGGAGAAATATTTGATTTATTTTGGTCAAACAGATATTTTTCTAAAAAAATTGAAAAAACACTGACTTTTTCCCGCCTTCCCTTCCATCCCACCCAAACGTTAACCGTCCATATTTTTAAAGATTTTTTATATAAAAACTTTCCGTCCAAAATAAACAAAAAAAAAATTCAGTAGATAAGTTTAGTTTGATTTTTCTAAGCTCTCAAAGTTCCTAGATTTTTGCCATGGGCATAGTGGCCTTTGAATTTAAAAAAAAAAATGTAAATTATTGTTAAATGTTCTAGTTGAACGCCACTACGCTCATGATGAATATTCAAGAACTGTTAAGAGCTTAGAAAATTAAAATTAATTTAGCTAAAGTAGCCCCATGGCTTCTTTGGTGCTGACTGACAGCTCACAGCTGGCCCCTAAAAGTTTTGAAAAGTTACCAGACCAAATAATGTATCCCTACGCAGAACCATATGATCTGAAAAAACATGTGTTTAGCAGCTGTCACTTCTGACAGTCAAAATTTAAGTATATACCTAAATGTTGACTGTCAGAAGACAGCTGTGAGTTGTCAGCCCCCACCAAAAAACCATGAGGCTACTGTACTAAATCAATTATTTATTTATTTTGACCAATATATTTTTGCTATAAAAATATAAAAATACGAATCCTAGCTCACCTTTCCTCCCACGGCCCACCCAATATTAAACATGCTATTAAATTAATGCTTAAAATATTTATTTAAAATTTCCTCTACTCATCTTGCTTCCTACGATGAAATAGTATTTAATTCGGTTCTAGTCAAAAATGGTAGTAGATCGTAGATATAAATAAATGGTACGATACAATCATACAAACTTTCTCATATAGTGTACTATTAATATGAACAAAATATTTTTAAAAATCAGTAAACTACCGAGAAAATTTTTTTTTACATAAAACAAAAACAAGCATCTAGTGATATTTATTAAATCTTACACTTCATAGGTGGAAATTTTAAACATAATCGTTAAGTTTTCTGAAAATAGACACCTGATCACGGGAATTGAATCCGGGACCTTTGGCTTAGTACGCCAATGCTCTTACCACTGAGCTACCCAGGATTCGTCCCGTGCTCAGGGCGTGTCATTTGTACAATTATTATAATTGTACGGGATTGCATATTAATGAATCGTTAAGGCCAATTCCGAAATGTCTTTAATTCTCGAAAAAAAAAGTATTTTAGTACCTAAATATCAAGTTTAAAAAACACTAAACAGTTTTAAATACAATCTCAGGGACAAACAGACATACGGAAGACAGATATACAAAGAGAGGGACAAACAAAACTATATAATCCACTTGTATGAGTTTGGGGTTAAATAAAACGTAAAAAAGATTCATAATAAACTTTATGTCAAAAGTGTTCACAATTACAATGCTTTCTCTTTAAATCAGAAAGTACAAACGATTGAGGATAGTATAGCCCAACGTCCTGGGACAATGGTTCGAGTATGTGAGTATGAAGACCAACCCATTCAGAAATGCTTCACTATTGTATGGACCACTTGAGGATAAATCAGGTTATCCTGGATTAAAATGTGAACTTACCGAACCACTCAATCATGCACGACGAAGGGCTCACAAATAAAGTTAAGAAGTCCACAACAAAGCAATAACGTGAACGCGAGCTGTTGAAATCGGTTGAACAGCTTAATTCCATCAATTAGAGTGTGTCCGCGCTAATGTAGCTTGAGGGAAGTGGGTTCAAACAAATGCAAACCCTTCAAATATACCCCCGGGTCTCTTCAGAACCCTTTCCATCAACCCATACCTTTATATTTTTTTCCAACCTGATACCCCTTTGGTTAGGAGCTAAAGAGAGGAGTATGCATCCCCGCGGGCTGCACGAACAAATTGAATCAGACAATCGTTTATATAGTCAAACCAGCATAAACAGTGTAATAGAGGTTTTAGCGTTTAGTTGAACTAAACTTATCGAAGTTTTAAACTTGTACTATTTGGCCCGTTGATTCACCGTGGGTTGATTTTGCAATGACAGCTCTCAAATCTAGCCTTTAGATTTTAAAAATGTAATTTGGAAATTCAATTAATGTAGGTAGAATATTATGTTTCTATTTTCATGTTAATCTCAAATAAAAATCTATTCTTTGAGTAGTTTTGAAATTGAAATGTGGAAGTACGAATTTATCCCAACCTATTTTTAGCACTATAATTTCGGCCCCAGCCCTAATTTTAATTGGGAAAAAAAGACCATACACCATTCGGCCTCATGAATAAACCAAATATTTTCCATTTCATTTTGTACAAACTTAGGATCGTGTTGTGCCTTATATTAGACTAAGCTTATTTAGGTTAATATTATTGTGCTATAGGTAAGTGGTTCTTAACCTTTTATTATTTGTGGCCCCTTAAATATCATAAAATATTATCAAGGCCCCATTGTTTTTACTAACATATTCATTAAGGCTTATTCTAAAATAGTGACTTTATTTACTGATTATAATAACCAAGCAATAAAACACAGAAATTAATTTACCTAAATGTATTTTAGTATTATTATTATTATTATTATTATTATTTGCACCACGTCTTACTACCCGTTCGGGTTATACGCACTTACGCTAATGTGTAATGGTAGGGTGATTGTGAGATGAAATGGAGGACCTAAAGTTTAACGTGGAGTCCGAACCACGGTGGAGGCCTGGCATTCCCCACATTCACAAGAGTTCTTGTCAGAGGTGAAGGAATGGTTTGGTAATCAGATAAATCTGTGCCGGGACGTGGGATTGATCCCCGGCCGCCAGCACAGAAGTCTGACACCTTACCCCTAGACCACCAGGTCACCCCTAAATGTATTTAATGGGAATTCTACTGTTGAATACTTTGTCTATTCCTGTTTCAATTCTATTACCAATGCTATTTACATGCAGGAGTCACTGCTTCGTTTTAGTATTTACCATAGTTGAAAATCCCTTTTCGCGCAAATAGGTAAAAAATAAAGGACATCCAATTTTAATTGGAATTGGTAAGCAGATGGAGATTATAGGTAATATTCATGATTTATACTATACGTGCTTCCCCTCCACTACATTACCCCGGAAAATCGAGAGTCTACTATATTTACATGCTTAAAATCATCGAAATTCTTTCTTCCAAAACTGAAAATCTAAGATAATTGACTTCAGTAATAAGCAAATAACATTTTAAACCATTTTTGAGGCCCCCTTCCCAAAACCCTTTCTTAGCCCCAGGTTAAGAATCACTGCTATAGGTTAGGGTAGATCAGAATCGTGTTGTATCATATTAGCCAATACTTGCTGTCTTTCGTCCACCTTGAGAAAGAATTTACATCTATCCGCACACAACGCTACAACAGTGGGGAGTAAGTACAACCAACATGGGACCGAACATTAACAACCTGCCTCGACAACAGCTCTTCAATGGGACCGAGTTTGGTGGAGCCATTTAAATATTTTGGGAATTTCCTCGGTAGCTAAGATTTTCACTTTCTCTCAAGCCTTCGGAACGATAAGTATTATAATCTTCAGACAAATCCAACTCAAGGTTTTGAAAATATCGACGTTCCAGAACATCCCTGAAGTTGAACAGTGTTTTTATGGTAGTCCCGTCTGTTTGTCTCTTTGTATCTTGGCATAGACCTGAAACTATTTCACCAATTGTGATAAAACTAGGTATCAAGGGTTTTTATAAAGTTACAAATAGGAATTTTTGTAATTAGTTATCCAACCCTTAAATTAAGTGTAGTTTACTGAAAGCATAACGGTAAACTAGAATTTATATAAATCTTCTTTGACGATTTTGATTACATTTTGTATGCAGGCACTGTTTGTTTAACATTTTAAACAAAATTAAAACTCATTTTCCTATGAAAATTACTCTGAGGGTAATTTACATAAGCAGATATTTACAATTTTTATCACATATCCACCACTATTTTAAATACAAAATAGCTTATCATTGAAAAGTTATATTACTATTAAAAATAAAAATAAATATTTGAAATTCAAATCTTTATAGAACCTATATTTTCTAGGCTATATACACATAACATATAGAAGTCTTTGAAATTTTAAGCTTATTGTTATGCTCTTTGGTACACACATGGATGCTTCTTTTTTCTCAATGTTTCTGTAACAGTGTATAATATTTAATTTAATTATCATGGGGGGNGGAAGGGTTTCAACAATATAAATATTATTTTGTTTCAGAAATCTTACTAGTATTTATTAAACGTCTATATTTTAAGATAAAGAAAGAGCGAAAGTTTGTGAAGTGCATCGAGTCATTTATGTTTATAAATAGTTAAAATCCATTGGGAATCAATGTCAAAAGAATTATCTTCGCGCTTTAAATATAAACACGAGTAAATAGTTAGTTTAAAGGTAAGAATAACATTGAATTTTTGCTGACGATTAGTTAATTTTTATTTTATTCGTGGGTATTGTAATTAAGCTTATATTTGTATAAATACAAATATTTGACTTGAATTTAACGTTTTTGGATATTTAATAATCGAATATTAGGGAAAGCAGGTATTTTCATAGGTGCCGTTTGGAATCGAACCAGGGTTCTCCAAAATTGAATACGATGACTAAAACCACGTTAAAGGGCTCCTAAGGGCTCACCTTTGATTTAAAACCTATTTACAAGATTGACATAGATTTTCAAACAACCTATTGCTAAAGAGAACAATATTAACTAACAATATTATGATTAAAAAAATATTATTTCCCATTGGTTTAAGGTGACCACCGAGATTTAAGCTCACTATAGAAACATACATTAGAATTATTTCAATAGACCCTTCAGTTTCCGAATTGTCTAAGGTGTCACTTTCATCTTAGACTTGCCTGCTGATGACTGAGAGTTCGGGGCTAGTAGCCTAGTTGGGTCTATTAAGTGTGATTTTTCCTAAATTATTTCCAACTCTCCTTCCACCTCGCAAATTATACTAATTTTTTATTTAATACATGGCTTTCTATAAATTCACATAATTATTGTATCTAACTTATTCCAATAACTAATCTAGTAGGATTCAGTTGGGAAATAAACTGTAGATTTTTTTGCTGTCAACATAACATTTTACTTTATTTTTATTATTAATAGGCAGTGCATTTATATTATCCATCAAAAATGACGGTTGAAACTCGCATGACTTCACGAAAACATATATGAAAATTGTTTTAGTAACTTTTATAGCTATAAAAAGGCAATTTTCTATATAATAAGACTGTACCTGACAAAGATGTATCAACATAAATATCCGTATCAATAGATAAACGGACAAAAGCATCCCTCCCAGAGAATGGAGAGACAGTTTTTGAATCCCAATTACCAACTTCGGTGGCCACGTGTTCTAATGCGTTAATCTCATGCTGGACTAGACTGTCGAAGACCGGTAGGTCGGGGTTCTATCCCGGTTAAGTGCACCAAGGGGAGTTTTCCTAAATTATCTTACACTATCTTTCCACTCAAATGCTGGCAAGTTTCTTCTCAGTTAAACTTTCCTAGTCCCTGAGATATTAGTGCAATTAGTACATGGGCGTATAGCCTGGACGGGTAGTAATACGTGGTGCTAAAATATAAATCCTAGTCGGGTGTAATGAGATTGTTTATCCATTTATGATTCCCCACTCTCCCTCACCACAAATGTCGGTACAAATACTCTATATTATAATTTTTCCATCTCATATCCAATTAAATACGTGTAACACGGATGGGTAGTAATACGAGCGCTAGTGGAGGGAGAGGATGGAAGGTATTCTTAATCCAAGTGCGATAGAAGTGAGTGAATTCAATCCCAAATTAATTTGTTTGTTTTTTCTAAGTTTAGGGTAGAGTGAATACTTGCGCTGCACTCAGTAGATATCCACGCAATCAACATATGCTGAGAGTAGCCTCCACAGTATAGCCAATCTCTCTCTCTCTCTCTCTCTTCTACTCAGTGAAAGTTCAAACAGTCCACTCGAGAACAATCCAGAGGCACTGGGTACTCTACATCACACATCTGGACCGGAATCAAAGGGAATTGTTATGAAGGGGTTAGAGGGAAACGGGGTAGCCTGGTAACCCCCTAAATATAGTTTAACTCCATATTATTATTCTTTTAGGAGGGTGAGGTGAACTAGCTAGAAAAAAAAATGGGATTAAGCTTGAATTATTCTATACTTTATTTATTCATGGAACTAGATAGTAGTGCCGTCAGTCAGATCTAGGTTTGTAAAATCGTGCTTCCCTCTAAACGAGAAGTTGCGCGTTTGATCCCAGATATGATGTATTGGTAGTGAACCCCCCTCCCCCACCCATTTAAAAAGTTTTCTAATATCCTGTACCCACCCATTTTACAAGTGAACTATTGTTTGTCTTAATTAAAATTAAACTTCTTTAAAAGGTTCAAGAAAATATGTTATATTCTTGATAGCCAACAAAGCCTGCACCAGTTGTCATACAGTCTAAGGTGTCAGGCTTGAAATACATTGGATTTATGGTGACGAGATAGATGGTCTAAGATAGTTTCTCATCCGGGTGAAATTAGGCGGGTTTGATGCATGGATTTATCAAAGTTATTTTTATCATCCCCTCATCACTTTAATGCGAGGTAAGTTTCCTCCACATTCATCATCCAAAGTCCACAATTTAGGTCGTTGAATAACCTTTAAGATATGACCTAATACATATTAATTAGGAATGTCAAAATCGATTCTTCAATATCTCGATACTCTCGATTATTACAGGTGTTGAAAGAATCGATAGTAAACATTAATATTATGATTCTCAATTTTCAACTCGTAGACCTCGATGAAAATATTGTCAACCAAGCAAAACGGCAACATTCAGAATGAATTCAGTAAACGATTCTCTCTTTCCTATTGGTTTATTTCACATTATTTTCTATAAATTTTGGCTCAGCTAACGACCGTATTTGGTGAGTTTAAAATTTGCTTACAGTTTTCGACAGTTTTTAACTATACTTTTTTAATTAGTTATAAATATTTGACTAAGTGAGACTTTATTTTTATAAAATAGTGTATGCAAGATTACTATTGTAACTCCTAATTATTTTGTTAAAAATGTTTAATATGCTTTAATCCTTGGTAAAATGGAGCTTTTCCTTTAGTAAAGTCAAAAACTAATTTTTTATTAACATTTACATGTTTTAATTTAATTTTGATGTGTTATGAAGTAAATCAATATGTTTATATACGGGTTTGGATGCTTGAAAAATAATGAAATAGGAAATGTTCAAGAAATGAAATCGGAAAATTGAGGGTGAATTTAATTGGACTAGAGAATGGGAATAGAGAAAAGCAGCTATCGTGATATCTCTGATATTAATAATAATCTGTCAATATATTAAAACCAAATAATGCTTGGAATATTTTAGTAATATATATTTGTGTGTTTAAATCAAATACAATGGTCGTCGTATCATGGCTAAAAATGGCATAAGTTAATTTTATTGCTAGTCCAAAAATGATGATTTTTAGTAAACTCCAGCGTAAGCGTGATATTTCTGTAAATATACAGTTCAAAGCCTTGCTGTCATATGCAGTTCCTACTGTCGTATGAATACATAAAGTAGAGAAAATAACTTTTCTAGCTTCCAAGTAGTGTTCTTAATATGAAAATTTAACTGTACACATACTCTCACATATATAATTTCCGTAAGATATTTAACATTTACTGATTTATCGTCGATCTAATGCTTGGATATCTTAAAATCACTGTCTGGTTCAACGACAGCCACAACCGTTATATATATTGTTCATTTTATCTTAATTTAGGAGCCTATAAGAATTTTTTCATATTTTTATTCAATCCAAACCATTCATTTAAAGTGTCACGCAGTAAAATAATGGTTTTCTTTAAGTAAGATATTAAAATGTGTTTTAATGAGTAATGATTATGGCAATAATTTGATTGGAGAGGGAAATACAAAATCAAATAGATGTATTGCACATAGATCATTTGAACGACACTTGACAAGTATTATTGACAATGACATCTCGGAACTAAGGATGGGCCGAATCATATAGAATTAATTAAATCCGAATCTTAAATTTTCTTTCAAATCTCGAATACAAATTGGAATCCTTGGATCTTTGAAACTGTATAATTTGTAGTTAAATCAAAATATTTAAAATCTAATATTGAAAATGTTGTTAAAGGCTTGGTACAACTTACAAACGCTATTTGGTTTTTCATAGCTGTTACGTCAAAAAAAAATAACCCAACAAAATAACCCTCTTTGGGTAAATTAATTATATTAATTAATTTTTAGGTGTGATTTTCCAAATTACCCATGTCTATGTAATAGTTACTGTTACCAATTGCTCAACATTGGGATATCAAGTCAAAGGCCTCGTAATTATATTAGAGCTATTTTTTTTAAATCCTTACGAATAAAGAATCTCTCTAATACCATAGAATTCAAGCATCCCATCTCTACTCAGAATATCATTAAATGCGCATATATTGGGCCCAACTTGTAGTGTCTGTGAAACGAGATTGGAGAAACTCATTACTATGGGATTTCAATTAAAATGTGAATATTTCTTTAACAGCGTCAATATATTTTGTTACTATTGTACTAATATTTTGGTTTATGATAAGACGGAGAAATTTCAAATTATTGTAGCTATTCAACTATCGATTCTCTGTGGAGTTTACCCGACTTGGATGTAGCAAATCATTGACGCTTGTAACATATATTTGACTTGAAGGTAGACACTCATTGACACCTGTAACATATACTTGTCCTAGAGGGGGTTAATTATCCACCCCATGTAACACATTCCTGATTCTAAAGAAGATAAATTACTCAATCCTCCAACATATAACTGATTTTAATCCAGCCAAATGTTTACCTCTTGCAATTTTAGGCATTGAAGTATAATCATTAAATTAAGCTATATGCAAACTGCTATTTCTCCAAACTTATTTAGAGCTTAGAAAACTTATTGAATACAAAACATTATTGTAGAGCGCAAAACATTATTAAACTCAAACTTCTGTCAAAATATAGATAGATATGTCAACAATGGGTGCTGCAGATTACATAACATTGAGTATGCATGAGTAGATCTTAAACACAGATCTTAAATAAATTTCAGTATTTTAGAAAAGGTTCAAATAATAGAATAATTATTTAAAAATAATTATTATGCCACTACTCAAATAAGAAACTAACTTTCTTTATAAAAAAAATCGTGTCCATAAAAATCAACATCTTCAAACAAGGCTCAAATTAGAACTGTCAAACTAGGAAATTTAGAATAGTGGGTGAGGCCAATTATAATTTTCCATGTGTGGTCATTATAAGACTTTATAGGTTTGGTCTCTGTTGTTGTTGGTTAATTAAGTTGGTTAATTAACTCAAGTTGAAAGTCACACCTACTTTGAGGCAAACAGCCACAACAACAAAAAAGAGAATTTAATATCCCTCCCAAATAACCAGATAACGTTGTTCCCCTCGCCGACAGGAGGTAAAACGGGGGTTTCCCTTTGTCCGGGAAAATGTGGTTGTCCCCTCGTTCTGACTACGGTAGCAATGTGTTTTTTCCTGTCTTTAAATTTTTGTTCGAGGTAATAATAGATAATTATTCACTATTACACGTAGGCTATATCTTTACGGGATATTAATATTTGTCCTCCTTTATATTTTTGGGTGTGTTCTTTAGTTTTTAAAACTTCTCCTCCTTCTCCATTCAATGTTATGTGACGATTTTTTTTCTTGTTGTTTTTTCTTGTCTTTTGTTATCCAACCAATATAAATGAGAGAAAACGAATCCATATTTGCGTGGAAAGAAAGTGAGGAATTATTTAGAAGGATTACATAATTTTATAAAATTGCTTTGGACGTTTCACACCTTCCCTTAAAGAGATATGATAAAATAAAACTTAGGTTGAGGGATCGGGTGGTAACGAATGATTTTATTTGAAATGTATCCATAGCCTCTTTTTTCTAGTGAACGCAGTATAAAGTGAGAACTGTATTCCTTCTTGTCCATTTACAGCAATGTTAAGGGTAAAATATATTCCTCCTGGTAAAGTTACAGCAGTGTAAATTGTATTCCTACTTGTCCAGTGACAACCGTGTATAGGGTTGAATGTATTCCTCTCTGTCCATTGGTGGCAGTGTAAGGCAATAACTGCATTCTACTTTACCCAGTGACAGCAGTGTATGGTGATAACTATCTCTTCCTTGTAAAGGGACAGCAGTGTAAATATCTCTTCCTTGTAAAGGGACAGCAGTGTAAAGTGATAACTATCTCTTCCTTGTGAAGGGACAGCAGTGTAAAGTGATAACTATCTCTTCCTTGTGAAGGGACAGCAGTGTAAAGTGAGAACTATCTCTTCCTTTGTGAAGGGACAGCAGGGTAAAGTGATAACTTTATTCGTCCTTGTCCAGTGACAACATTGTGAAGTGTGAGCTGTATTCCTCTTTATTACAAGTTTACAATCAATACAATCCCTGAAGCTAATAACCCTACTTGTATCAAACCATATTCATAGTGATCTACTTATAGAACGTCCATCCATATTTTTAAAATTTAATTTTTAAGTATCTAACAAGAAACTCAACCTAACTATGTTCCTCAATTTCAAACTTGGTGGGACACCAAATGAGACTATTATGTGTCCCTTGTAGACCTGGGTGGCTTTGATTAAATCTCCTCTACACCCTACACCCCTTCCTTTGCCGTTCAACTACTTCGTAATTGTCTGGGCTTGAAGCCCCTCTGAGCCTCAGGGTATGGGGGGGGGGGGG
>CABEEJ010000953.1:122495-149066 GCA_901482245.1 Timema douglasi | reverse complement strand
TAATCAACTTTTTTTTTTTTATCACTGTGTCTTACTACTTACTACCTGCTCACTTTATACGCCAGAGGTTATAGAAACCACAGGGGCCCGGACCTCCCCCTCCCCCCAACACTTTTTCAACATATATTTATTTTTGTTTTTTAACATATTTTGTAAAAAAAAATATTACGAAGTGGACCATACAGTGAATTATTCGATTCGTTATACAGTATTCCAGTCCCAAGAGGATTCATTGCTCGATGCAATCGTTACGCAACTGTAGCAGTGCTTGAGACTCCGATGAGTAAAGGGAGAAGCTAACATGGGCCAGCCCCTCTCAGATTTATTCGTTCATCCAGTGAGAGATATCTCTCAAGGCCATTTCACTCCACGCTTCCCAATAGTTCATCGGGCTGGCCTAGTCGGGCCCGTGATTCGATAAATATGGTTTATAATTGGTTTTAGCGTGTATAAGCAAGTGTTAAAACCCAATAAGAAGGTGACGAGTGAAATATTAATTAAAATGAATAAAGTAGATTATTTATTAAACCCCAGTTTTATTTACTGAAACTGAAAGAAAAACTTGAAATTAAATGGTTAGGAGCACATCAGCCTATTGACATTACATTTATGCAGGGGAATGGAAAGAAAAAACTTTTTCAAATGCGTGGGTTGGTAAACAATAATAATTGTAGTTAGCTTTGAGTGAAGAAAAACATAGCTTATCTTGTTTTTATTGTTTATTATTTCATTTGTACAAGTAATGCCATCACTTGGTAAGTTTAATTCAAAACCTGTATTATTAATATTCTTTCATTTTGTAGGATTGTTTAGTTATTTTTTTAGAATAAGAAAACTTAAATTAATTTAATTTAATATGTCAACACGTGGCGAGAAAAAAAAAAATTACCAGTAAGCTTTGATCTAGCTCCACCAAAAATAAATTTCACGAGCCACCGAGTTCTAGCCAAGTCATCTGAAGTTGTTTTTTCCATTCTTTCTCCACGCTAATGCTGGCACACATTTGTTTAGTTGATCTCATCCTGTCCCTCAGATTTGGTCAATTTTTTTAACACTGCGGGGTTACTAACTGTTCGGGCTATACGCATATGTATTAACTACGCTATTGAGAGAGGGATGAGGAAGGTTGAATTTAGTGGAAGTGTACCCGCATTTGCATGGAGGTATAGTGGAAAACCATTTAAGAAAACCACCTTCAGTACACCAGACTGGGATTAGAACCCTGATCTCTCCATCATGGGCAGTCTTGTCTATTGGGAGAGTGACGCCTTAGAAAATTAAGTCATTAACAAGGTCCCTGGGAGGTGATTTTGCACACACGTGATATAACCATCAGCTACTTCTTCTATAATAATTCGAGAACATTTCCTTTAGCAAAGTTTTCTCGTCCATACTTCATAATTTAAGGCTTTATAGGGCAACACTTCTTTGAAAACGTATTATTTAGGGGAAAAAAGTAGCTGTTAAAACTAGAAAATACTACTGTCATCAGGAATTTAATTATTGGTGCGGGATGTCTTAGGTTAAGTTAATGTCGTGAAGGGTTACACTTGTTTACAAAGTGCATGTTATATATAATTACGAGGCGTGTTTTTTAAGTAAGTACCGTTTTGAAATTAAAAACCCACCAAGTGTACTTTTTAATCAATTTTATTTTTACTTGAAAGCCTATACTTTAATCTACTTTTCAACATAATTTCCACCAATATTAAGGGATTTGTCGTATCGTACAACCAGCTTTTGAATTCCATCCTCATAGAAATCTGCCGCCTGATTTGATAACCACAGCAACACGGCCGTTTTGAGGTCATCATCATCGTCGTGGCACTGACCACCAAGATGCTTTTTTAAATGCAGGAACAAGTGGTAGTCACTAGGCGCTAGATCTGGACTGTACGGAGGGTGATCAAGTTGTTTCCAGCCAAATGATGCAATGAGATCTTGGGTACGATTAGCCACATGTGGACGGGCATTGTCATGAAGCAAAACAATACCCTTACTCAGCATGCCTCGCCTTTTGTTTTGGATTGCACGGCGCAGTTTAGTTAAGGTCTCACAATAAGTCTCAGAATTTATTGTGTCACCACGAGGCAAAAAATCCACGAGCAACACCCCCTTCCTATCCCAAAACACAGTACACATGATTTTTCGGGCTGAAATTGTTTGCTTGAACTTCACTTTCTTGGGTGATGTTGAATGCCGCCATTCCATGGATTGTTGTTTCGATTCCGGCGTAACATGAGCCACCCATGTTTCGTCACCTGTGACAATTTGACTTAAAAAATCATCACCAAAATCACTGTATTGCTCAAGGAAAGTCAACGCACTGGCTAAACGTTTGGTTTTGTGCACCTCAGTCAACATTTTCGGTACCCAGCGTGAGCACAACTTACGATAATTTAAGTGTTCTGTCACAATTCCATAAAGAACACTTCTTGAAACTTGAGGAAACTCATTAGATAAAGATGAAATCGTAAAGCGTCTGCTCTCTCGAACTTTTCCATCAACTTTATGCACCAAGTCTTCAGTAATGACAGAAGGTCGCCCACTTCTTTCCTCATCATGCACATTCGTGCGGCCATCTTTAAATGCTCTAACCCATTTTCTTACCATTCCTTCATCATAATGTTTTCTCCATACACTTCACTGATCTGCCGATGAATTTCAGCCGCTTTACCATCTTTAGCATGAAGAAAACGAATAACAGAGCGTATTTCACAGTCGGCGGGATTTTCTAATGACTGAGTCATTTTAAATACTCACAAACAGAGGTAAACACGGTCGAATACTTCAGTAATGGCGTCTGTGGCTAGCCAACAGATGGAGGTACTCTACGCGCATGCGCGGGACGGCAGTCGCAGTGCTGCAGCGGCCAAATTTCAAAACGGTACTTACTTAAAAAACACGCTTCGTACATTATTTCATCTCAGATCATATTACTAGGAATGAAATATTCAAGGATTTGATTAAGAGCCTTTCGCACACAAAGACTGTTGTTTGTACGCCATTAGTTGTTAGAATAATATACATTATTTTGGGAATTAGCCACTGTACAATTCTTTTAAGTACACTCTACGTTTTTCTAATTAAATGTGATGTAATTAACTTGTGTGAAGGATTGTATTACATAAAGAAAAGTAAAGTAAAGGAAAGAGAAAATATGTTGTTTTTTTAGTTTGGTTTATTAATTAAAATATATTAGCATTGAAAATAGGTTCATTTGACTTTTTAAGACTTTAAAATTAGTTAAAGATAGTAAATTTGAATTATTAATTGTTTTGTAAAAGGTACTTAGCTTTGTTGAATATTATGTTCAAAATTGATTAAATATGATTGGCCCAAAATGTATTTGATAATTTTGAACGAGGATATAATTTTTAAAACATCCTGGGCAGTTTTGAATTTATAAAGTAATCATATGGATTTTACTGGAAATAAAATACTTTGGATTTTGTTTTATTTTGTGTGTGGTACTCTTGTTTTATTTTCCTTGGGCACTACTTTCATATTGAACCCTGAGGCCACGGTAGCAGGTAAATACTTAAGAGGAAATTATGTCTTATACTGAAGAGCTGTTGAGCAAGCACAATTTTTTTTATCAAATATCTTAATAGCTGCAAATAAAAATCTTAATATATCGAAATAAAGCCTGTAATTCTTACAGCGGATTCTACGTAGGAGTAGATAGCTTCTTCATTTTAATTAACACAACAATTTATTCTCAGTTTTAAGAAGATAGTTTGGATTATACGACTATTGGCCATTCACACCTCAGCGTGTGAACAGAGATCTACTTTAAGGATATTGGGGTATGGTATTTATTAAAATTGATTAAGAATGCACACAAAATATTATACATTAATATAAGTACTATTCAAAGGTCACTGAGTAAAGTCGCAACTAACTCTGTAAATTTTAGTAATAAACTCAAACAAATAAGCTATAATTAGATAAACTTATTGAAAAAATGAATAGGTATAAAAATGGACGTACACAATCGTTTCTCATATAGCGTATTAGGGCTTTGAGCAACATTTTCAAAACTAGGCTTTCCGTTAACACCCTCAAGAAACTTTTCCTCAGAAAAAATTAATTCTTGTTAAATCAAAATAAATATTTTTCAAATATAAATTACAAATAAAAATTTTCAGACAAACTGTTAAAAAAATCAAATTTTCAAATATCCCTCATTAGTAAACTACACTTAATTTAAAAACTACTGGGAAGAAAAAATTTCGAGTAGAACCATATAACATCTAAATATCATGTTTGAACAAAGTACAGTATCTGTTTCAGATTTAAGCTTAGGGACTGACAGATTTAGGAGTAAGCCAAATTATTATAGAGTCTATTTTTGGTGGGGTTTAGGGGCATATAAAACGTAAATAATCTTGGTAATCTCAAGGTAGAAAATTTGAACGATCACAATAATGTATCTATAGTCTGTCTCGAAAAGCTGTTTAATGGGTTCCCATCATCCCCAGCACAGCACGTCCTCAGGTTGCTGAAGGAGGATACGGCCTTCAGATATGAAGGGTAGCTGTGAATATATTGAATAAACAATCGCGGAAAGTGATAGGAGGGCGTCCTTCAGCTTAGGAGTTGGACGTGGGCGTGCTGAGCTCTCGCCGTTAAATAAAATGCCATCAAGAAACAGCCGAAAGTTTGCTATGGTTGTTCCTGCGGTAAAATTTTCCGGAAAATAAACGGGAAACCAAAAACCAGAAGTAATCCATCATCATTTAAATAAGTCACTAATAAATGTTAATTTACAACACAATTTATATATAAAAAAAGCTCATAAGTCACCATTTTCTTCACTCGTATAACTCACTTAACTCCAACACACCCACATCGGCGGCCACATGGTCTAAGGCCTTACACTCGCAATAGACAATACTTTCGATTACATGGAGATCTGGGTTCAAACCACGGTCGGGTGTACTAATAGTGGTTATACTTAAATGGTTTTCCATTCTCCTTCCATGCGAATGTAGGTACACATTCTTTAAATTCAAACTTCGTCATTCCTAGCTCATTAGCATAATTAGGAAATACACGTATAAACTTAATAGGTAGTAAGACACGATGCACAGCTCACCACGCCAACCCAGACTCCATTAACACTTCTCAAATGACCTGACCGATTTACTTGTACTCATTTGTCCACACGAGACACACCTGAACTCAATGATCCTCACTTGGACACACTATTAGAATCCCTGGACTGGCCTTAGATGTTATTTATATAAAGTATTTAACATGCACTTTCTGAACTGACATTATATCAGCACACGATAATTTCTATGAGCTATAGCGAAAGGTCCTAAAAAATTTTACGGGAAAATTATTTTCACATACCTTCCATGGTTACTTTACATGCCAAAATGGTCATGGGACTGACGGCTTTACTTTCCCTCCGAAGGAAATTTTTTTTATGGATTTTTAACACCAGAGAAAAATCCATCTACCCCGTCTGGGTTTGAACCCACGAACATCGGGTCCTGAGGCGAGAGCTTCACCCCAAAGCCACAGAGGAAGACTGGCCTAAGACCCGGTCATCAACTACCTGCTTTATATAGGCCTATATATAATTAAAGGTTGCAGTTAGAATCTATAAGCCTCAATTTCTAGAATACTTGGTTCAAAGAAATCTAACCAAAACCATTTTAACGAACCACTTTACAATCAATTTTCTGGTACCTTATAGCTGGTCTACCATATCTGCTAAAAAAGGATGAAGAAAAAAAATCTACAAAAACTGCAGGATTTATATAAGCGTGTAATCATAATAAAATATTTTATAAAAAGCAATATCATTTGGATACCTTAGCTCAGCTTAAGGTTCAATAAGTATTAATGGGAAGGCCACAAAAAATATAAGAAATAACATTTGGTTTTCTCTTTTTTCAAAGTAATTAATTAACAAGAGGGGTACTGGGCGCTGTATCTTTTATAAAACTATGTTAGCGTGCATGTCATGTGCTTATAATATAACAGTCGAGTTAGTGCACTAATCAAGAAAAATTAAAGCCGCCATTGACATGTCAAATCCCAAGAAACATTGTTTGACTAGAGACAAAGGTTGTGTTCGTTTATTCCGCTAGCGGTGCGCGTAGGTTGTATGGGATAAAATTATCATAAATAAGAATTAATTAAAATAATAACATAGGTTATACAGCCCAGTTTTGTTATAATAGCATTTTACTATCTTACTACTGTTTTATTATTAGATATTGATAATATTGATCGAAATTGACGGCTGCAGATCACATGACCTGATGTATGAATGCGTAAGAATATATTTAATAGCATTTATAGATGCAAGATGAGGCTCTTACTATGAACATTTGTCAATAAAGCACCCTGCTACGTTGCCTGTTTACCTTCTTCTGATAGTTCACTTATCCCCGCTCTTATAAGATTAGATCACCTTTCCCTCATTGTAATAGTTGGCCAGTAATTGTCCCATAGAACAGATTCCTTATAACCTTCTTATATTTTCCCTTTTCCTTATCTCCATACTCCCAACGCTTACACTCTTATCGCCTTGTATATCCCTGCATAGTCTTGATTAAACTTTTAAAATTATTATTTTCTTTCGACTTTATTACTTATTTATTTACGATGGATATGTTGGCGTATGGACCGTTTATCATAAGTCTAGGAATTATTCACCAGAGCATTTTAAGTAACTACCCAAATAAGTAGACTTACCTAGACGGACTACACTATGGCTCTATCTTATAATCTGCGCCATAAAACAACCATAAAAGGTAATATTATCGCCTTTAAGGGATAACAAAGGATAAACTATTTATAATTTATGATTTTTTGTTTCACTAAAATATTTATAAAACTTGTTAAGAAAACGTTAAACTATTTAAAATAGGAAACCTTTAACTTCACTCCCCGCTACGTTACAGATATACAACATCGATAATCCAAGCTATTAAATATGACAAAACGGAATTCCCAAGGAAACTACAGTGATTTCTATATAATGGCACACACCATCTAAACCACAGGATATTTTTTACAGCACTGGCTAGAAACGTTAGGGAGGACGTAAAATATGGTATACAACTGACAGAGTGGTCTTGATGTAACGGAAGTGGTGACAGGACGATAATTCCTTCCGGTCAGATCAAACCACTCAACCACTTTGGCTCAGTAATAAATGTACCTCGGGGTTTTCTCAACAAGGCGAGTAATGTAGAAAGGAGGGGAGAGTGGAACGCATGTGTATACGTTACACCAACATCCATGAAATTTCCCAGTTCATGACTCGGGGAGAATATATGTCCATTCCGTGAACTGGCCTCTCCTCCTGACCATTTCACATACTTGGGCAAAGATTGCATCAACTTATGCCCATTTCATGATCTGAAACTTATTGTACTATCTACTACACACTTCACTGAAGTTCATTTTACGATATTATATTAAACTGACCCAACCTGATTTAACCTAACCTTCCATTTAAAAAGATTAAAGGTTAAATCAACTTAAAAAACAAACCTGTTCTTCACTTTTTTATTTCAAATACTGGGCAAAAACTCGTCCAGTTCATGAATGAAGCTGGCCATTTCATGAACTTGGCGGCACAAGCGCTGCACATTTAACGATTTTTTATTTTTTTTGCTTGGTTCGGGAAATGGTTAGGAGGATAGGCCACTTTATGTAATGGACATACATTTTTGGGGGACCACCATTACATGGCATGTCCATTACATCATGTGTCTATTACATAGCGTTTTTGGTACAAATACATTTCATGTCCATCACGTCGCGTTTCCCCCTCCTCTCTATATACAAATAACCCTTCTCTGGCTTACAACCAATAGGAATTAAGGGGCGTATATATACAATTACATCGCGTTACAAATACATCGCGTGTCCATTACGTCGCGTTTTGCTAGGATAGTGTGCCTGACTCTCACCTCAATCTCCCTAAGAAGGTAAGGCTGTTTGAAAGGATAACGTGGCTGACTCACTTAGAAGGTGGGGCTGGTTGGAAGAATAGCGTCCCTGACTTTCTCCTCTAGCTCTCATTATGAAACTAAGGTTAGTTAAAAGGATAGGGTTCCTGACTTTCCCCTCTAACTCTCACTATGAAGGTAGGGCTGGATGCAAGACTCTCACTTTTGAAGGTGGGGATGGTTGAAAGGATAGCGTGCCTGAATTTCACCTTTGACTAGCTAACTATGAAGGTGGGGCTGATTGAGAGGATAGCGTGCCTGACTCTCACCTCAGACTCTCACTTTGAAGGTAGGGCTTGTTGAGAGTATAGTGTGCCTGACTCTCACCTTTGACTAGCTAATATGAAGGTGGGGCTTGTTTAAAGGATAGCGTGCCTGACTCTCAATTCTGAATCTTACTTTGAAGGTGGGGCTGGTTGAAAGGATATTGTGCCTGACTCTCACCTTTGACTAGCTAACTATGGAGGTGGGGCTGGTTGAGAGGATAGCGTGCCTGACTTTCACATTGAAGGTGGGGATGGTTGAAAGGATTGCGTGCCTGAATTTCACCTTTGACTAGCTAATATGAAGGTGGGGCTTGTTTAAAGGATAGCGTGCCTGACTCTCAATTCTGACTCTTACTTTGAAGGTGGGTCTGGTTGAAAGGATATTGTGCCTGACTCTCACCTTAGACTAGCTAACTATGAAGGTGGGTCTGGTTGAGAGGATAGCGTGCCCGACTCTCACCTCAGACTCTCACTTTGAAGGTAGGGCTGGTTTAAAGAATTACGTGCCTGACTCTCAACTCTGACTAACTATAAAGGAAGAGCTGTTTGAAAGGATAGTGTGCCTGACTCATTTTGAAAGTGGGATTGGCTGAGAAAATAGTATAACTTATTCAAAACTTAAATAAACTTCACCACAACCGAAATTCCTAGGCAACTGGATCTACAACACTCCTAAAATAAATACACAATAATTTTAATTTTTACTTATCTGTAAAAAATTGTCTAGATAAATAGCTATAATTTTAATTTGTAGATTATATTCTTATTTTATTATTTCGTCTTTGCTTCTCGTTGCACCACAACAATTTGAATTTATAAATTCAAGTATCAAAGTTTTTTAAAAGGACATTAGATTTCAGGCTAGCTAGAAACTCTCCCCCTCCCAAGGGTTGCAAGGGTTGGTTGCACGTCAGAGTAGGGTTAGCTGTATGTAGAGGAGGGGAAACGCGACGTGATGTACCTGGAATGTATTTGTACCATAAACGCGATGTAATGGACACGCTATATAATGTACTTTACATGCCATTTAATTGTATAAACCCAAATTTTCCCAACTCGTGAATTAGAAAAATTCACAAACGGGGTTTAATAAATAAAATATAAGCATATTAGTGTGAGAAACTACGTTCAAATGGGACACGAGTATTATTGACATTACAGTCTTCCAGTGACTTAAAAGTATAAATACACGTGAAATATAAAATAGAAAGTAAGTCAAAGAATTAAAAAAAACACAAACAACCATAACATATCAAATGTTAAGAGAGAACGTCAGTAAAAATTTTATTATTGTAAATAGTTTCATTGCTAAGAGAATTTTAATTTAACCAATGGCATTGTGTGATAGATAGTTAGTTACACCCTTAAAATGTGCCATGGCTTAGCCTTATTTTGGTTTGAAAAGCAGTTTAGAGAATTCAAACCTATTTCTTTGTGTTAGACAATAATAACCCAAATTTTAATATGAAATCTAATCCTAAGCTTAAAATGTAAATCTGCAAAGTATTTTATAGACAAGCTGCGAAGCTAATGTGAGATGTTTTAGGTGTTAAGAAAATACTGTAATATAGCTTACTTTAAGATGTCAGAGGAAAATATTGATTAAAATAAATACACTTCACTGTTTTCGGGTGGTCTAATTCTATGTTGGCGTTCGTGAGCCCATCATTTACTTGGGTGGGACACAAATTACTGGACCAATTCGAAGTAAAGTGGACCACGCCCGACGTTTATAAAAAAAACAAAAATAATAAAAAATTAACTTGTTTCCTCGTCAATTATTTGGAAGTAGTTCTTTCGATATTTTTTTTAAGAATAGTTTAAATAACATGACTTTTCTTTTAGTAAAACTTATGTATGTATATATATATATATATGTATGTGTGTGTGTGTGTGTACATATAAATATATAAAAGGAGCTTTACTTCATAGTAAGTCATATAGAGAAATTATTGCAATTGTGAAAATTCTCAAATTTGAAGGGATGATGGTCCTTGACGTTTTATGTCCACCCCCTTCCCTCCAACTAAAAAAAACAGTTTTTAAATTATGTTTGTCTAGACTTACTTCTATGCATTAACTTATTGGGTATGATGTATTATAACTACACTTGATGTTTAGTTGTTATATAATCAGACCTCTCAAAGTGAAATTGTATTATTATTATTATTATTATTATTATTATTAGCACCACGTCTTACTACTCGTTCGGGTTATACGCACTTACGCTAATGTGTAATGTCTACAGTTTAACGTGGAATCCGAACCACGGTGGAGGCCTGGCATTCCTCACATACACAAGATGTCTTGTCAGAGGTGAAGGAAGGGGTGAAATTGTAATTTTAATTCTTGCTCTAAATTTTAAAATAGATTATATGATGACTGAACTTTTGAAAAAACAAATTAAACAATGGCTTTAAATATTTTGTTGAAAAATGAATTTTTAACGAGTGTTTTGTAAGATAAATAGATTCATAAGCTTGTTTTAGGAGAGAGAAAAGATTCAATATTATTGAAATTTAATGATAATATATTTTTGAAAATTTTGTTCTAAACTATAATGAACCATGTGAAAAAATGTTTTAGAAGAGAGAAAAGATTCAATATTATTGAAATTTAATGATAATATATTTTTGAAAATTTTGTTCTAAACTATAATGAACCATGTGAAAAAATGTTTTCGATAGTGTTGTAACATTTATTTTATTACTACGTTTCACACTAAGGTCAGTAATGACCTAATATAGTTGATAGTTTGTAGGAAGATAATTATAAATGACGTGTACCTACATTAGTATAAACAGAGAATGATAGAATCACAGTTAAATAAATATTGCAAACGGAAAACAACCTCCATTGTGCCGGCCAAGAATCAAAATTTGATTTATTTCCAGTCACCATTAATTCAGTTTATTTCCCTCCTGACAACTTAGTCCACGTACCACCAGTAAGAGTAAAGATTGTGTGTGTGTGTGTGTGTGTGACGAATAATGTAATAATATAGCAGTGTTTTACAAACTGGGCTCCATCATATCCTCATCTCATTCTCCATGAGCCAACCTTAGAATATTCTTTATTTATTTTTCACACTTTAAAATAGTCTCCGTAATTAAGATGGCCAACTTTTTTCAAATCTGAATACAAGTAAATGATATTTGCCAAAGGCAAAAGCGAAGCCATAACGTGTAATCTATTATGTTTATTATATAATTTAATACTTGTAAAATTTAGCTGTCGTTATTTAATTTTCACAATATTTGTTTAAATATATTTTATGATGGTTCCAGCGTATACATGTTCTAGGTACAAGAGCTCGTTTGGTTTTAGAAAGTTTGGAATCTCCTGTAATATATCACATTCTAGTGGCACGAGTTCAATTTCTGATAAGTAGGCTTACATTAAAATCTGACATTATAACACTTATAAAATCACACTAGCCCATCTGTATATTGAGCTATGTGTCCAGGGTTCAATTCCCAGTAAAAAATTAACGACAAATATACCAGTTGATGTGTCAGTTCAATAATTAAGTCAGTTTGCAATTCAGTAATATAATGAGTTGGGTCTGAAAGTACGCTGTAAATACTCTTAATGAAAGCCAAATATCACGCTTTTAAGTGTATTTTTTTAATGGTATTTTTTATACTTATTTCATAAAATTTCACCTGTTTCATTTTTCATGATTGTTGCTAAAATTCTGTTAATGTATTCGAATGACTAGTCATTTGATATGCAACTGTCACTTTTTATATATATTATCAATACATTTAAAATAAATTTCATAATAATATACTAAAATTTTATCAATGTTGACAATAACATTTTTTTTATATCTTCTAAACTGTTTTTCCTACGAAAGTAGGATTATACATTATAATATTCTACTGTTAAGCTACTGAAGAAATTGAGGTTCGTTAACCAATTTAGTTCACAAGGGTTGGTTTTACGCACATGGTTTTCACCCTTTTTTTTTGTTCGATCATTTAATTACCGGGGCTATTTAATGGTTATGGGGAATAGATGAGGATAAAAGTGTACATACATTAGCTTCTTGATAAAATGGCATAACCACAGTGCTATATCACATTAGAAAACTATCTTAAATATCACCCAATCAAGAATCATTAACCACAATCCAATTTATTTAAGGCTGACGCCTTATACCATGTAACAATTTACCCTGTGGTTACTGCATCTCATATTTATGTTAAGGATGGTGCATTTCCTCTAATCTACCCTCATTCATAAGCTTGTATTAGTTATGTATAAATAAAGTTATAAATAGAAAATAGACTTCTTTGAATGTTAAGTACTATTATATTCTATGTTAACATTAATTGATTATTAATTTATTATCTCAGAGCTGGTATTTTTGGTAGGCTTTGAAATACCCTGAATTGGTTTTACAGACCATTTTCCCAGTATTATTTTGCGAATCAATAAAAAATTATTTTTATTATCACTGCGTCTTACTACCTATTCAGGTTGTATGCATATATATGATAATTACTCTAATAGGGTGGAGGTTGGAATGAAGCATTTTAAAGGTCATCATCTACCCGCATTTGAGTGGAAGGAGATTGGGAAACAATTTGGGGGAAAACTTTCTCTGCTTACCCAAGTGGGCATTGAAACCCGATAGCTCCGTTTTCGGCAAGCCAGTAAAACAAGAGTTACGCCTTAAATCCCACGGTTACTGAAGCGAATAAAATAAAACATTTTTTACACAAGAATTAATAAATAAAGATTTGTTCCTGCTCCTCGGAAAACCACATGATTAGGAGATAAAACCCACTATATCCCCTGATTCTTCCAGTTATTCCCCCCTTTCTCCACGTAATTCTCTTGTAATTCCTGTAATGATCGTCGAATTGTCTAAGCTCTAGGGTGTTATTCTTTTCTTAAACTGGATTATCGATGACGGGAAGTTCGGGGATCAAGTCTCAGTCATTTGTTTCCCCATTCTATCCTTCCAAGTACATGTAGGTACATTTTTTTTAGTTCTACAATACATATCCCTACGATTTTAGTGTAAATCAACGCCTATCGCTGACATGATTCAACGAGGAAAATAACATATTTGTTCCGATACTTATCAATATTAAACCCGGTTAAGGTGTTTTTTGCATTGAATAATTTGAGTTGTAACTGTGTTACTGCTGTTTTTAAATATGTTTTTTGTTTTGTTCCTCCTTATTGAGACCGTAATGGCGCTGATGAAAGAAATAGGCAAGACCGAAGGATTTGTTTAGTTTTGTTGTTGTTGTTGTTGTTGTTGTCGTCGTAATGCAAACAGATGCCATCCGTTTTAAATTACCGCGCTCCGTCCACCTTTATTTACCTTGCCAGCCAAGCGTGCGAGGTTCACGATTCACCACACTCGCGACCGACAGACTAGAAAGGTTATTGCCATACCCGTCCCCGTGGCTGAGTGGTAAGGGTGTACATAATGTACGTCTGGGACACACCGATTTTATTCCAAGCTATGGTTAAAATTAATTTAACACCTGTTAATAAGTTCAGTTTTTGATTTATTCAATTTAAAAAAAATATGTTTATAACCAAGGTTGTTAACAGCTTAATCAAAGTATTAAGGATGTGTAAGAAAGTTTAAGTAAAGTTCAGCAACATTATAATGGATCTGAGGATATTAAAACCACCAAGGGCGAGATGTGGGAAAGAAAGGTTTAACAGAACTGTATTTGTATGGTGCCTCCTCCACCTCACTTTATATTTATCAACCACAAACACACTAATATAATGAGCTTAATATTATTTTATTGGCATTAAGGGTCTATTTTTATACTTAGTTGAAGAAGAAGGGGACAAATTATGAGCTATTACAATCATGACAAACCTTGTTTGTCCAGGCCCCCAACGAACCACCCGTGAAATCTACAGAGATAAATCCCTTTTGGAAAATCAACCCAAATGTATCTAGGTTGATATTCGAACCCCTAACTACTCTACGACTAGTGATATAGTCTATTTTAAACCTAATGCCTTATGCCACGTGACGGTGAGTACATATTATTGATCATAAGCTACAGTTTTGGGTTTATTAAAATATTAAGTTGATGTGATCTTAAGTATAAAATATTTTTCTTGAACATTTACTTATCGTGTAGTATTAGATCAGTTCATTGCCGCATTAACAGTAGTAAGCCAACTATCCCTATTTTGAGCTAATTCTATCCAGTCCCTCTCATTACACCCTATCCTTATCTTGAGCTAGTTCTAACCAGTCCCTCTCATTACACCCTATCCTTATCTTGAGTTAGTTCTATCCAATCCCTCTCATTACACCCTATCCTTATCTCGAGTTAGTTCCGTCCAGTCCCTCTCATTACACCCTATCCTTATCTAGAGCTAGTTCTATCCAGTCCACCTATCTCTTTCAGGTCCATTCTAATGCTACCCTCCCACCTGCATATAGGTCTTTCCAATGGTCTCTTACCATTGGGTTGGATTCCAGTTAGTATTCTGATCACGGTTCTAGATTCTCCCATTCACGCTGCATGTCATTCCCACCGTAATCTGCAAGACTTGAATATCCTAACAATGTTTTGTGAAGTACAGTGAATGTAGCTAATCATTGTAATCATAACCTACACAACGCCCCATTACCCGATTCCCTTTTTGGACCAAACAATTTCCTAAGAACACCCATTGCTATTTTTTTTAAATTAATCTATATCTTTAACAGAAGGATTACATGATACCTATACTCAAATAACAAGATGAAGAAGTTGGCTTACTACAAGAAACAATCCCAAGGTGACCTGGCGGTCTAGGGGTAAGGTGTCAGACTTCTGTGCTGGTGGCCGGGGTTTCAATCCTCGGTCCCGGCATAGATTTATCTGATTACCAAACCCTTCCTTCACCTCTAACAAGACATCTTGTGAATGTGGGGAATGACAGGCCACCACCGTGGTTCGTATTTCACGTTAAACTGTAGGTCCTACATTTTATCTCACAATCACCCTACCATTACACATTAGCGTAAGTGCGTACAACCCGAACGGTTAGCAAGACGCGGTGCTAATAATAAATAATAATAATAATAATAATAATGAAATTATCCCACATTGATTTGAAGCGAGAATAAGAAGATCATAATTAGGGCCACCCCAGTAAATACGGACGGGATTAAAACCCTGACCTACCTGTAAATGGAAATTAAAACGGCAGAAAGGTCTACTATTATTTCTGATAAAAATCTTTGATATTATTTTTATATGGCTACAACTAGTATGTAAAATTTATAATGAATTCTAAATAAATTCTATTAAATCTGTTCTGTCATCAATTCAATTGAACATCATTGTCCTCCGCTAAGCAATCATTTGTAGATCTGAAATGTCAATCACAACAAGGAAGAATAAAAAAAAGTTTTTTGTTCTTTTACTGAATCAGTGATCGTTTAACTAACGCGTGAGTTAACACCAAATGAACGATAAAGCGCGTCATTTAAATGAAAGAGCACCACAATTGGGTCAAGGTACTTAGTGAAAATAGGCGTGACCGAATATGCCACGTGAAAAGTTTAAAAACCTGAAAAACCTGTTCTGTTAAGTATGCGCTCTAATTGTCAGGCTTATTTAGTTTTGTTTGCCGGTGATGGGGGAGGTTAGGGTTAAAATCTTTGCTGGGTGTTCTCAGGGTGATTTTTACTAAATGTTTTTTCACGTTCCTTACGCGATAATGATGGTTCACTTCATATAATTGCTATTTCCTCATACTTACCATATTAGCATATAGACCTTGTGAATAGTTAAACGTATATAAAAATAATTGGTGTAGCAGGTAGTGCTGGAGCTTTGATTCAAAACCAAAGAGGGTGTGCAGAAAGGGCAAAGAGAGGGAAGCCTGAGAAGGGGGAGGGGAAAGGTTGTTTCTTTTCATAAATGATCATGGACTCATTCAGACAGAGTCAAATTTGTTCACACTATGTCAAACACCCTAGCTTAATCTTTAACCCGTTTGTCCACTGAGATTACTGTCACATATTTGATTCCCGGCAAGACCTTAAAAGAATTGGGATTTATACGAATGAAATTGAAACTTCCCCTTTCACAATGATGAGTTTATGGAACGAGATACACTGAGCTCTTAACTGAAATTGCCACTTTTTTTTACTTAAGGTGCGGCAGAAGGGAGCGTGAGTAATTTTAAAGTTTTTATAGTATTACATTTTTTTGGCCAAAATAAATCAAATATTTCTCCAGTAGCAACATAGAGTTTGGTTTTTTGCACATGCTAGTATCAACAGATCTTGAATATCTGTCAAGGGTGTCCTGGAATTTTGTCAAAAAAATTCTATATATTTAAAAAGTTTTGACAGGATTCCAGGACACCCTTGACAGATATGCATGATCTGTTGATATTAGCATGTGCAAAAAACCAAACTCTATGTTGCTAATGGAGAAGTATTTGATTTAATTTGTCCAAAAAATTGCAATTCTATAAAAACTATAAAAATACTTGCGCACCCTTAAGCCGCACCTTAAGGTAAAAACTTATATTAAATGTATCGGCACTACGTTGAGGCAGAGTGAGAAACCACTTAAGAAAATCCATCCTCAGTACACGCTGCTAAGATTCGAACCTAGTCACTCTCATCACAAACGAAAAACAAACCTCAATAGGTCTATATGCTGTTAGTGTTCGAACCACGGCCTCCCGCTCACCGGTAAAGCAGAATTTATGCGGGTTTGCTGACTGACTGTTCAAAGTCGTGATCCAGGTGTTCGTTAATTCCTCCAGAATGTAACACAGGTGAGGTCAAGCGCATTCCACCGCGCGCCCGTTGTCGAAATGATGTTCGGACAATGTAATCATACGTCACCGGTCCTTCAGGCCAAGATTAGTCTTTATGACCTTGACTGTCTCTTGAGAGTTCTCACTAGAACTTTATTTTTTCTCATCACGCCTTATTACCCATTCGTGTCTATATATTTATTAACTACGATAATAGTACTAAGGTAGAATTTTAAGAGAAATGCAATCACTTTGGCGTGGAGGAAGAGTGGGAGACCATATAGAAAACCACGCTCTTTAAGCCCGAAATGGATGTGAACCCCGATTTCACTAACATATCTACTCACTCGTGGGTTTTTTTCTGCACTTCATCTCAATACCCCTGCAGGCTCTTTGAATATTTATCCGTGACGCATTGCCAGGACAAGCAAAATGGGTTTAACCTGTACATTTAATTATTCTCAGATCTATTAGAAATGTTTATGACCAGATATCAGCGAAAATAAATTCCTTTCTTAGGTAGATAGAACAAGGCAGGATTTTTTTTTTTACCGTTGAAACAGATTTTTTTCAAGCAAAGTTGAAAAATATTCGAAGTTATGTTGAAGCCTCACACGGACATATAGATAGATATCTATCGCCTCCATTTCTACGTAAACACTGTTTTAAAATAATACCATTACAACATGTTATTCAATTATTTCACATTTTGTTAGCCACCTAACAACTTACATGATTTTGTTCAAAATATAACTGTATTGTGTTTGTTAATATTTTGAGTGGCAAAGCTTTATTATCAAAGCGGATTTTTTTTAAGCAAAGTTGAAAAATATTCGAAGTTTTTATCATTATTATTTAGCATTTAGTCTTACTACCCGTTTGGGTTTTACGCTTTATGTACTAACTACGCTAATGGATTAGTAATGGGGAAGGTTGAATTAAAGGAAGTGAACCCGCATTTGAATGGAGGGAGAGTGGAAAACCACTTAGGAAAAACCACCCCCAGTTCACCCAACCGAGATTCGAACCTCGATCTCCCCATCCTCAGCAGTCGAGCTCAACACAACTAGTGCGTTAGCCAACTACGCCACCGAGGTGGGTAGTATTCAAAGTTAAGTTTAAGTTTTGGAAGCTTCACATGGAAACTTAGATTTATTTCCCATTCATTTTTACATAAACAATGTTTTAAAATAAAACATTACTCCTCAAATAATGCCAGATTTCTGATCGTATACACCGCATCAGATAGCAGTTCAACCATGACATCATACCTCCACAATGGAAGAACGCCTGTACTTTCGTATCCACACGACTCTAGATTCAGAGGGAGGCACGAGCCTCAGCCTTCTGTGTCAAGAGTTCACGAGGCAAACCCAACCATCCTGAAGTTTGAGAAGACGAAACATGAGTTCGGGGAGAACAACTGACGCACTCAAAGAAACCTACAAACCATCCCGGAAACTATTATTGCCATGCGGCCTTGAAAGATCCACGGGGATAGACAGTTTAAGACAATTATAGTATTATCTCTTGACTTTTTCTTTGTCGTGTTGCGATTTCTTCCTGGCGTTTCAGCGGCAATGAATAAAAATAAAAGATAAGGAGCTGTTAGCTGTTGTTTTTTGTCGGTTGCCCGTTGGATGAAAAGTGAGTTGCCAAGCCAGTCTCGTTTCAGTGTCGTGTGAGTCTATAGCTGCGGCAACATGTCAGGAGTCGAGGTGAGTTAAAGTGTGATGTCTTTATTTATACTTCCAAACGACACTTTTTACATCAGCCGATAAAGATTCAGCCTGGTAACCGTAGGAGGCCAGGTTTCGAATACTGGTCAAGGCACTGTGGAATATTTTCCCTCCCTTTTCTTTAAGTTGGTAAATTAAGTCTGAAGTTGTTATTGTAGTTGTGTGTTTGTCTTAGAAAAGATATAAGATAAGAGGTAAATTTTGCCTTTTTTTTTTACGGTATACATGTTACTGAAAACATTCCCTTATCAATCCTATTTGCAAATATATTTTATCACTTTAAAAAGTGAAGTAAATTTAAATTACTCAACAAAGTGATAAACCATAGTTGTGAGGCAGATAAATACGTAACCATTATTTAAATATATTTTTCCTTTCTCAAAATGACATAAAATATTTCTAATTAAATTTAGTTAGCCTATACCGTATGTTTATATAAACTTTATGGGATACAGTAAGATAAACAAAGCTCAAATTTTGTAATGTGTGTGACATTTTTAAAGTGTTTTTTAAACAAAAAAGGTCCAGTTCACACTGAATTCAAACCGTGTTTTATTCTGCTTAACGAATTGGTATTCGTTGGTCTACACAAGTAAATGTATTAATTATATGATAAATACACCTCAGTGGGAATGCGGTCTGATCGTCAAGCTAGCTTAGTCTGGTTTGCTGGTGACTAGGAGGTCGGGGTTCCAAATCCCAGGCAGATATAATAAGGTTGTTTTTTCCAAAATGATTCTTCCCTTTCGCTTCACGCAAATGCTGGTAAATTTTTCTTTTGAATTTTACATTAGTCATCTCTACCCCACTGATGTAATTAAATGAGTATAGCCTTGATAAGTAATAAGAAGTGGTGGAAAAAATGAATTAAAATTCAAGTATCTGAAAACTGGTGTAAATTATTGCAAGGGCAACCTTAAGTAGTTCGTAATAGATTGTCTAATGCTGAAGGATTATTTTAGCGTTTGAACTAGAGTCAATTTTCCCTAGTAGTGGTAGTAACAGACAAATAGAATATGTAAAAACAGTTAAAAGAGAAACATCTTAATTAAAAACAAATTGTTTATTGTGAAAGTTTTGTCTGGCAAAAGTGACAACAAATTAATATTTATACAGATCATATGGTTTAGGCCGATACCTTATCTTAGTCGTTAGCGTGTTTGTCAACTGAGCCAAGGGTCCTGTGTTCGATTCCCAGAATGGCCGAAAAATGTATAATTGGTGAAATGTGGGTTAACCCTTTCAAAGTGATGAATTGACGGCCAAGAACTGGATATTGTGCCTGTCCTAGTCTTAAATTAGATTGTAAGGCATATGAATCTATGACAGACCTAGCAGGCCAGTAGTGGATGGAAAAAATATGGCTTGAATAAAAAACTTATCCAGGAAATAGGCTATAAGCAGTATTCAATGTTTAAAAAAATGGTTTGCGAAGGACTAATGAGAATATATAATATTATAGTATTGCTAACTTCCAGTTACCATCAATCCTATGAGTAATGTACTCTAGTCAGGGTTGTTAACCTGAGTTTAATGTAGTCCGGTTTTTACACTCACATTGCGATTAAGGTTTTGACTAAACATCCTGGTTATTCATGGGCAGCGATTACTGTGGTCCAATGATAGTTCTAGAAGCCAAAGCATCCACACATCCCTCACAACACTCTGCCTTAAACTATGAACAAACAATGACCTTGATTTATTGAACTTAACCATAGGTTCCGTGTTCAATTCTAGTGTCCTGATGTCATTTTTTAACTATATTAAATTTAATATAAGCATTTAGGACTATCCCGATGCACGTCTATATCTGTACCAAAGATACTTTCAATTATTTTTTAAATAATTATTTATCCAAACAGATGAACTGCAACCGTAGATAAAATACATTTTTTTAAATTATTAAATACATTTTAAAAATTTAAGTAAAGGGTCCATGGTTCAGTTGATAATGACCTATTGCTGGACACCTTGTTATTGATAAAATTAAGGTTTATCAATTCAAATCAATGGCCATTTGAGTGTATGTTGTGTCTCTTCTAAAAATTAATTAATCGGTAAGTCGTGTAGTATTATCAGTTGGTTCGGAAAGTACGTGTTGCGTACTAACGATTAAAAAATGTGAATGTGGGGAAGCAAAGAAGAATAGAAACCACAAATTATGAATGTGATCCATCATAATCTGACAACTACAGTGAATCACTAAATGAGCCATTATATTCTGATATTGCACTTTTAAAAAGAGGGGAATTTCAAACGGACAATTAAATTCAGGGATTTACCCGTCGAGTGAAGGTTACATGTTAGAATCTTATAGGTGTACATATGCAATTATAAGTAAATTACGGGAGTTTTTTTTTAAATATTACTTTTCTGTGAATAGTGGAAAAAAACTAAGTTTTTTTTATTATTAGTTTTTAGAACCACGTTTTACTAATCATTCGAGCTATATGCTCACCTACTAATTACGCTAATGGGTTGGGGAATATGAAGGTTGAGTTTAGAGGAAGTGTACTCGCATTTGCGTGAATATAGATTGGGAAACCATTTAGGCAAAACCACCCTCAGTTCACCAAACTGGGATCGCACAACGATCTCCCTGTCATCGGCAGTCTAGTCTTTTGCAAGAGTACCACCTCAGACCATGCAGCCACCGAAGCGATTAACTTTTTTTTTTTAAATTATGAACGAAACTATTTGGATGTATTATGTGATGTGTTTCCTCAATATGTTACTCGTTGCGTCATGCTAAGGTTGCCACTCTCCCCTATGTATCCATGTGTAAATATTTAGCATAGTGTATCCAGCTTGCTATAAGAGTAAAACAATACGTTTTTTTCAATAAAATGATTTTCAAGCATATTGTCTTAAAAAGCCACAAATTTTAATGAGTTGTATTTTGAAACCGTTTTTTATAACTATGAATATTTTTTAAACTGTATACAATTCAAATGTTGTGACCGTATTAAAAATAATGTGTTTGTTTAAGAAAACCACTGTTTTTGGTTTATGAACTGCGACATTTAGCGTGCAGCTCCGTTGAAAAGAATTATTATTATTATTATTATTAGCACCGCGTCTTACTACCCGTTCGGGTTATACGCACTTACGCTAATGTATAATGGTAAGGTGATTGTGAGATTTAATGAAGGACCTACAGTTTAACGTGGAATCCGAACCACGGTGGATGCCTGGCATTTCTCACATTCACAAGATGTCTTGTCAAAGGTGAAGGAAGGGTTTGGTAATCAGATAAATCTTTGCCGGGACCGAGGATTGAACCCCGGCCGCCAGCATAGAAGTCTGACACCTTACCCCTAGACTTCAAGGTCAGCTACCGTTAAAGAAGCTAGTTTCACCTATTTAAACTTTGTTTTTAACTGTAAAAGATAAAACAAGAGATTTCTAATCCTATATGGATATGTTGATATATTTACCTTCAATTTGAGTGGAAGGCATATATGAAATAAAAAATCACTTCTTAAATAAGTTTGGTTCTCTGGACATCTGCAAGGCATTTCAGAGATCCAGTTGGCAGCCACCTTAAGATATCTTGTAAAAACCGAATTAGTATAGCTTAAATCTGTGTCTATAAGATACAACAAGAAAGCATTTTTAAATTTAGATCAATATTGTACAGAAGAAAATATAGCTATACAAGCGTAAACGTTGTGTGTATGTAGAAACGGAAGAGAGTATGTTTTATAAGGGGTCAGAAAACTTTTAATTAACTATTGTTTTAAATGATGATTAGTTCTGGTTCTACCCAAGTGATAAACATTTCAATCTAAGGTCTTGAAAGCTTTGTTCAAACCTCGAAAGAAGCCATGATATCCCAATAATTTGTTCGAGGTTTCAGGCTGGTAGATTTGTTTATTCGGAACCTCTGTCTGTTGCAGACCAGTTGTGGATGTTCGGTGCCATACATCGGTCCCCCTATAACCGCCCACTGTGGCGGGGGTACGTTTCTCCTGTTCATGGGACTCCTCGACACTTACATCAACCAGCAGTGCGACATCGCCGACCCTTGCGGGCGGGTCAAGAATCATGAGATCCCCAGGACAACTTACGACTTCGTGGTGGTGGGGGGAGGTTCGGGTGGAGCCGTTGTAGCAAGCAGGTAATATACACTTCAAACTGGTGTACTTTCCAAACACATATTATATCAGCACACAACTTACAAACAAACTTAGACTAGGACAGTACGCCTAGTTTCTTAGTGGCTAGATTAGCTCATTGAATATCAGGACAGATCCTGTACGTGATCTACACTCAGATTATAAAGAGGAAAGATTTGATTTTTTGTTTGTAATGGATAAAATCAAAAACTACTGGACCGATTTAAAAAATTATTTCACCAATATAAAGCTACATTATCAGCGAGTAGCATAGGCCATATTTTATTTTGAAAATTTAATTTATTCCTCATAAAAATGTAGATAGTCACTCATATTCTATGGTAGAGTCAATGATGATTCTTCAATGTGTGTGTTGAAAATNGGGGGGGGGCAATTAGTATATATTTTCTTCGGCACTACCTGAAGTCGAAACATGATCTACCCTATTTCTCCATCCTATGAGCAAGGGAACAGCATGGGGTCGGAATGGCAACACGGTTATTACGCCTGACTCTTGTCCAATATACTGAGGTGGATACCCGGTCGGATTTACTAAGGTCTGGTAGTGTATCTATATACTGATCTAAGGATCATAGGACCTATTGCCTATACAGAAAGATATATTCACTAAAGTTTTGAGTCCTCTTCCACTCTAATAGTGCATCTATTGCAAGGTCTTGCTCTTGTCTTTGTTTTATAATTTAAATGTGTTACGCGACCCTGACCAAAACCCAGCATAACTTATAAGGGTAGATTACAATTTTTTAGCTCCGCCTCTTACCATCTGTTTAGGTTATACGCATATTTACTAATTATGCTAATGAGCTAAGGATGAGGAAGGTTGAATGTAAGGTAACTGTACCCGAATTTGCTTGGAAGCTAAGTGGAAAACCATTTAGGAAAAAAACAACCTCAGTACAATCAATCGAGATTCAAACCACAATTTCCCTGTCATCAACAGTCTAGAATATTTTGAGTGAGACGCCTTAGAACATGTTGCCACCAAAGCAGGTACCATGACAATATATTGATCTATAATACTATTATACGTTAACAGTTGAGCTGTATTATTTCCCAAGAGGATAGATCATAACATAATTCAAACCTTCCTCAAGTAATAATTTTTCCTAGCCTTCCATAAAAATGTCACCCAACCTTGTCAAAGACGCTATTTGTAGGTGTTGAATTACCTCCCATTACGTCGCAATATGTATTATGTTGTAAGGCCGGATAAATGGGAAAGTGCTCTTTTATCTCTCTTGTCATAAAACTGATCTGATCGTAGGTAAATGTGAACGGTTCAATCTCTATGGATTGTCATGTAGTGAGTGCCTTAAGTACTAACTTATTTTACCTTGAATTTCCTAAGACAGGTTTTTTATTCCGGCTAATACTGTACTTTGTTTCTGCAGTTATCAAGAAAGCAAGGCTAGTTATTATCCTTCAATAATTTTTGTTTTACTTATTTAATCAATTAAGAGTTAAAGTACCACCTAATAGAAGGTAAATATCCTCACACTATAGTATTTATTACGGCAATTAAAGCTACAAATCTTCAAAACTACTAAAACCATTTTAAATTATCTTAACATTTTATTTTATTACACCATTTAAAGAGGACTTAGCTTAAAGTATGCATAACAATATATTTCTAGCCTTTTACTTTTATTTCAGAAGAGTAACATTTTTAGTGAAACATTGTTGGAAAAGGACCTAACTTCACTTAATCAGTAATTTTATTTTAATTATAAAACTTTAAATTTAGATTCTTTACTCATTTAACGAGCAAGTTTTCATCTCCATTTTGGTGTAGGACACATTTTGAAATACAAGCAAACCACTTCATAAATAAAACGAAATGTATGGAACACAGAAAATTATTTCAGCGTTAGGCAACCCCCTCGGTTTTTTTTAATTAAGATGCTTACCGTCAAATTTTCTATAAAACATTAACTATCCAAGTGTATGACTTGGGAGCTATCTCAACCTAGGACAGCACGTATAACACCACACTCACAATGTTATCGTATATATATATATATGTTTATATTTATGTGTAATATTGTTTTTATCATCGTGTCTTATTAATTCCTGTTCAGGCTATACACATAAAATTAATGATAATTAGTCTGATGGGATAGGGATGAGGAAGTAAAACTTTTAGAGGTAGTCTACTCGTATCTACATGAAAGGAGAGTGGGTAATCCTTTAGGAAGAACCAACCTCAAAAGAACCGACCGGTATTCCAACCCCGATCTCCCTGTTATCTGCAGACCAGTCTAACGCGAGTGTGACGCCTTAAGCCAATAGGCCACTGAAGTGTGTAAGTAGTATTTGCGTGGCAGGATATACCTATATAAAATAAGAAATAAATATTTCAGAATCACTTGGAAGTGAACCAAGATCCTCCAGACTTGTGAAAATACAGATATTAAAATTTAAAAAATTTATGGCATATTTTATATCAAAATTGAAAAGAAAGTCATCAACAAGGCCATTCGTTCACCATTAAGATTATATTTTAAATGGTATCTAATGCATCAATATAAACTATATGTGTAAAGGTTGGACTATTTCAGTTTCAGACTTGTCTTACAAAAACTATCACACATATGAGACTACGTTAGATTGTATGAGAAACTAGATCCATTATTATCCAAACCCCATAATTGGATGGTTTTTGTGTTGGGGGTGGGTGGGGAGTATGAGCTATATGATTACCATTCTAATGGTATTGAAGCAGAAAAACTGTCAATCACAGAGCTAAGTCTGATTTTTATTGAAAGCCCACTTTAGACCACTAATACTGATTTTAAGTCACTAAAATTTGGCATACCAGAAATATATTTGATTTGATTTGTGTGTTGGTAAGAAAGTTAATCTAAGACTTCATTAAAGGCTTCCAATAATACCAAGGCCTAGCAAGCCAATAATTTCAAGGGGGGAGGGGGCACTTTCCACAATTGCTGGAAGCTAGTTAAATGCAAATGATAAACAGTTCTAGGAGCTCTCTGAAGTGTTTTTTTTTCATGGTAAAATAGCCCTCTAGCTTCCGAAGGCTAGGAAAATTTCTAAATATTTAACACCTCTAGAAGCTCTCTGAAGTGCTTTTTATGCTGACACAACCCCCTAATTTGTATTTTTATCTTAATTTTGATATTGTTTGAATAATAAATAAAGCCATATATATTTTGTTCATAAAATTTCGTAGGGGTTTGAACCCCCAAACCTCCCCCCCCCCCTCTTGTCTATGGCCTTGAATAATACTTCCCTATGGATTACTTTATACATTTATCTTTATTTTTTTTAACACAACGTCTTACTGCCCTTTAGGGTTATATGCCTTAATACTAATTACACTAATGGCTAAGGATTAGGAAAACTTACTTTAGAAGAAATTCATCCACATTTGCATGGAAGGAAAAGGAGGAAACCATTTAGAAAAAAAACATCCTCAGTGCACTCGATCTACCAGTCTTCGGCAATCTAATTCGATACGAGATTAGCACGTTAGACCACGTAGCCATTTAAGCAGGTTATCTTTAAATAATTAATTAAACGGACTAGGAGTGTAAATAAATTGTAATAATATTTTTTTCACCACCATCGTGGCCTCATGGGTTTCCAGTTAAGAAAAACGACCTTCCTATGAAAATATGATTGTACATATTGTGTGTATAGCTGTAAGAGGCTCCCTTTAAAAGTT
>CABEEJ010000953.1:99495-121531 GCA_901482245.1 Timema douglasi | reverse complement strand
CCCCCCCCCCCCTATCACCCCATCCACCGACGGTAATTTGAATACCAGATATGTCCGACACTTAATCTCTGTTGATATAATGTCTGTCTTTAGTTAAAGGTCCCGGGTTAAATTCTTGTCACGGCCGAAAAATGTATCTCTGGTGAAATGTGGGCTTCACCTTTCACAGTGGTGGGTAAGAGGCAGGGGGCTTGATGTTGTGTCAGTTATAGATTTAAGTTAATTTATAAGTATTGTGCTGATCTAATCAGAGTTTCAGAAAGTGCAAGTTAAATATCTTAAATAAATAAAAATAAGTTTAAAATACTAGTTACGTGAATGAAATTATTTTTATAAATGAAGCGTGATTTAAATTTAACTGAAAAGTGTAGGCCTTGATCAAATTAAAATTTCAGATCAAAATATACTTTAAGTCTTTGATTGAAACTGATAGTTATAGATATTGATAGTGATGAAATTGGAATTTTAATATGAAGTTTATTTAAACTTTTATTTAGTAAAAAAAAGACATTCTCCTGTTCAATTTGAAACTAGGAATTTGTTCATATAAAATAGTATGATATCACCAAGTATTGAATTCCTGGCGTTAGGGTAGAGTTTGTATGTTCAGATCATCTTATAGGTAAAATTACCAAATAATTTAAAATTAAACTTATTTGTATATGTTTGTAACAAATCCATGTGTTATAGAGGTGTCACTTTTGACAGATAATGTCAAGTTTGATAGATGTAATAGTGTGACCTTTTTACAATGTTTAATTATATATATTAATTTTTATCTAGTTTAGAATTATTTTGAATGATCAACCAAACAAGAGTATTGGGCATTGATATCCTAGTTTTAGCAAATTTGTATGCCGTGTGAAAATGTAACCTTGGAATTAATAAGTGAACATTAATAACTGGTACACTGAACAAATAAATCATTTGCACTGTGTAATTGAACAAATTATGAGTTATGACATATTGGCATTGTTCGAGCCTAATATATCTTTAAATATTAAATTTTAATGTGTTGCAGTGTATAGAGTTTATTTCCACTATACTCTGCAGTGCACAAACCTTTTAAAGTTGAAAGAAAGCATAAGGGAGATACGTTATTGTTATTTGCACGCTAAGTTTGAGAATGTTCGTGTTTGTTATAAGTTATGAACTTTCATAATCTCGAATCATACGAGTATTTTTAATCGATGCATGAAGCAATATCTGACAACTCAGGGTGTCCGTGGATTTGTTTGGGGGGCTCTAAAATGTTGTCAAGTTAAATTAGGGTTAACCTGGTGGTCTAGGGGTAGGATGTCAAATTTCTGTGCTGGGGGTCCGGGGTTCAATCCCTGGTTCCGGGACAGATTTATCTCGTTGCCAAACCCTTCCTTCACCTCTGACAAGACGTGTATTAATCACAACTTGTGAATGTGTGGAATGCCAGGCCTCCACCGTGGTTCGGATCTCACGTTAAACTGTAGGTCCTCAATTTAATCTCACAATCACCCTACATTTACACATTAGCGTGAGTGCGTATAACCCGAACGGGTAGTAAGACGTGGTGCTAATAATAATAATAATAATAATAATAATAATAAAATTAGGATGGGAGGAGGAAGGGATGCATATCGATCATCACTTCAGAAGTTACACCTCTAAGAGTGACCATTTACAAAATACTGTATGTGTATGTAACAAAGCAGTCGACGAGTGATGGTCAGCTCGACTGTGGAAATGGGTGGTATCACATCCTAGTTGGGTTTTTCGTGTGGTGCAACCTAGCATAGTTGTAGCAAATTTAAATTGAATATCAATATCATTGGAAATTATCTCTTTTCGATCAGTTATTTGACTCTGGAACCGGTTTTATTGACCCATACCATTGCCCCTACGACATGGATGTTATTGAATGTATCTCAAAAAGGAACCGTGAACCGATGAAGTTATCACATATATTTGCTCAGTTGTCTCTTCATTGCATATTCATGAATACTTCTAGGAGTATTTGTACATTCTGTACCGTTCGCTCTATTCATGTGTGTGACTTAGAAGTGGTCCGGAGGATTTAGGATCATGTGTATAACGAAAATAACGCCATTGTGTGTTGTGAGGGCGTAATGTAATCCGCCATGTCTAGAGATTACGTCACACTACCATCACAAGGGGCAAGATACACTGTAAAGTGCTCGGGGATATACTCACACACATTTTACCTCGCGAAGGACCCCCAGCAGTAGAAATTTACCCGCAGCAGCTTAGTCACAGAGCGTCTTAGGGTGGGGGTGTAGGGAACCCGAGTTAAGGTAAGTGTTTTTGCAGATTTTATAGGAATTTTTTTTGTCAAAATAAATTAAATATTTCTTCAGGAGAAATAAAATTTAATTTTCTTCGCATGGTGATATTACCAGTTCTTGAATATTTGTCAAGGGTGTCCTGGAATTCAATGACAACCTTTTCTCTTCATTTAAAATTTCTTTTTCTAATGTAATTATTGTCATGACAGATATTCAACAAATGTTAATATCCCCATGAGGAAAAAATTAAATTCTATATTTTTACTCGAGGATTATGATTTAATTTGGTTAAACATATTTTGCTATAAAAACTGTAAAAGCACTCCCATTAACTCACGTGCCCTACATCCCCACCACCTGCTTGTACATACATTTGTAAACTCCTCCAATGGTAAAATATATATTTTTAAGAAATTTTATAATGGTAATCGAGGCCAGTTCTTTTGCTGAGATATCCAGGTTAGTACTGTGCCCATACTCATACATTACCCGAGATTTTGATAAAGAAACTAATAATGTCATGTGATATCGTTAGCTATTTATTAAACTATTGTAGAATTTTCTTAAGAACGGACATATTTATCAACTATAAAAATGTACTTGATCCACGTTCACGTATTCATACCTCAAGTCACGTGATCTTCATCTGTCATTTTTATATATTATTAATACCTACAAAATTAAACATGTAAAGTAAAATGTTATTAACTTTGGCAGAAAATATATGTTATCATTTAATAAAATGTACTCCAAATGTTGACTCGTCAAAAACTCAACGTATTGCTACTATAAACACAGGTATACAGACTCTAGTCAAGATTTTACATGTTAAATCGTGACCCATAGTATTAATATGTCTTGGTTTTGATAAAAACAAAAATAAATTGTTGGACTATCTTCCATCTTATTTCCATTATGTGTTGCAAGCTTAGACAAAAACAGTTATCGTACTCTTAACTAAGCCACGCTTACTCTAGAGTTTTTCTAGAGCAGTGATTCCCGACCATGTCCGGAATTCAACGATAATTTAAAAAAAACTTTCTTTCATTAGTATGTCTACAATATTTTGACAGTGTATAAATATGTTTATAGAGCTTGTGTACTCAAAGAAGATGAAGAGAGTCGTTAGTAATGTTAAAATTGAGGTTAGTAAGAATATTTTCAAGCCAAGTTCAAATACAGAAGGACACTCATTTTTTTTAGCACCACGTTTTACTACCTGTTTGGGTTTCACACTTATACACTAATTACGCTGATAGTTTTAAGGCTTAGAAAGGTTATATTTAGAGGAAGTTTACCACATTTTCATGGAGTTAGAGTGGAAAAACCTTTTGTAAAACCACCCTGAATACATTCGACCAAGTTTCGAACCTCGATCTCCCCTTCCTCGAAGGTCTTGTCTTCTTCGAGAGTAGCACATTAGACCACGTGGCCACCGAAGCAGGTTCACTAATTATTAAATATAAATAGGCAATAAACACTATTAAAATATTGAAACTATCTAGAATGTATACTTTCATCTGTCTCACCTAGGATTCCTCAACTAGTGTAGAGAGTGCCACATCGACCTAACCCTCACAATAATGTCGGCTTTACCCCAAACTTTAAATGGAAAATAAAAGTTATATTTAATATTTTAATATATTATGATATATTTGAACTGCTTTTTTAGTTGCAGATAATTTTTTATTGATATTTATAGTGAATGAATGTAATACAAACTTTAAAAATTAATCTTTAACTTCTAAATGTAATTTTAATTGAGTGTGGATTTTTTTAAAAGAGAGTAGGGGAGTTGTTTTAAAATATCAAAACGTGCCTGAGAGGAAAAAGTTTGGGAACCAATGCTCAAGATTATATTTTAAGTAACCCAATATCTGCATTAACCAATCGCTATCTTAATTTGAACTCCTGGATAAGTTTTAAAGTGTAAACACGTTGTAAAAACAAGTGATTTAAATTAATCTGTTTCCGTAATCAACCTCTTCCAAATACTTAATTACGTAGTTTATGGTATACCAAGGTTGACGGCTGGATATCAAGGCCAGTTTTTATTTATGTATAAAAAGTTATATTGCGACAGTTTAAAAACCTCTGCATTGATTTTAACGTCATGATAATTTTTTCCTGTACACTTCTAGTCAAGTAACGGGTATCCTTGACTAATAAAATCTTATTTAATGGGACAGGATTGAGTGGCAAAGTTTTAATTATCTACTCCTGCACTAGCTTTAATAAGGTGTGGAACAGTGGCGGCTCGTAGCTAAAGTTAGTGGGGGTGCTGCTCCAGAAAATGTTTAGCCTTTGTTTTAAAATTCTGTAAAAGGAAAAGAAACATGTATAAAAAATTTATTCAGAAACTTAATAAAATCTTAACAAAAAAAAAAGACATGTTTTGCTTACTTTAACTTAAATTTTTACAGATCAAATTTGATCTATTCATTTAAAAATTATATCCATTCTTCTTGTTTTAATTTGATCAAAAAGTTAAATAATTTTCTACTTGATCTCTGGATGAAAGCCGCAAAACCAACTTTTCCGTTGGTACCATTCAGAATTAGAGCTACGAATATATTTCTTGTGGCTTTTGCCTGGCTGAGAAATAAGAATATCAGGTGTTGAACGACATCTTTTCTTAACTGTAACTTTCTCATGGAAAGATAGCTGTGAAAACTAAATTGTTGAAGTTCACTTACAGTCACATAACTTATTTCTTGGGGATGCAAGGCCATGGTTAAAGTTTTCTGTTAAATAAAAGAACCGAAAAGAAATGAATCAAATAGAATAGCTGGAAGTAGAATAATAATCTAACTCTACACTCTTCTACACTTTATCACATTCAAGAATATGGTACACGGCTTTCAAGCACAACCCACAATGAGTAATTAAAAACTTCCTTCCACCATCAAGCCAGAGCCGGTACTGCGAGAGCAACAGTGCTCTCTCTACCTGGCCGTCCCACCTTCCTCCCCACCCTCCTCCTTTGTGCACGTGCGCACAACAGTCAAACGCCACGTCGCTGGCACTGTGAAGAGCACAGTTCCATACAAAGATGTTTGTATATTTTTCTTAAACTGGGGGATGGCTACTGAAGTACTGACATTAAGCTTAAGGAATATTATGTTGTAGTACAAAAATAAAGAAAGAATTAAAGGAAAAAGGACTCATTATATTAAATGTTATCGATAAAATCAAGTCGAAATAAAGGGTGCTGCAGTTCCGCAGTGCCTATACACGAGCCGCCACTGGTGTGGAAAACCACTCAACTAGCTCTAAATCCAGTCACCTAAAGTAAAATCATGTCCTCTCAATCTAAAATCAGACGATCTTAACACTCGTCCATTGATGATCCAACCAACCTTAGTGTTGAATACTATACAGCCAACTATCACTAACATCAGTGGACATGAAGACAATGGCGTCACTCTCACTTTGTTTGGTCTTTCCGGTGAAAAGACATACATGGTTTCAACCCGGCTGGATGTCATGATGTATCTCTAACACTCAAATGTTTTTCAAATCTCCCTCCATGCAAGTGCAGATGTACTACTCCTATACATTATACCGTCCTCATTCTTACACTATTGATGTAACTATATAAATGGCCTGAACTGAAAGTAAGACACAGTGAACGTAAAAAGAGGAGATTGACCCTAAAATTCCTTTAGACGATCACAAAGGCTAAATGCCAGGATGTTCCTTTAGCCTGATTTTTATGTGAAGGGGAGATGAGGGTTCGAATCCATATTATACTATCTGTGGTTTTTTCCTCGCTAGTCTACCACTCATCCTTGCCCAAAAATTGAGTACACTTCCTCCGAGATTCACCTTGTTCACATTTACCTAACTAGAGTAAATAAACGCGTATAAAGAAAGATTATGATCCATATATCATAATGTATTAAGTATCAAGGCTATTATATTCGTTAGTAATGGTTATAGCCACATCTAGAAATCAAGTTCTTTAAATATAAAAATGACACCTGGACGTGGTAATCGAACCAGGGACCTTTGGCGTAGTACGCTAATACTCTAACCACTGAGCCATCCAGGAATTGTCCTGTGACTAGGGTCATTCTTCACTCATATTCATGATACGTGGACCCGTACAAATATCAATTTACAATTGGCAGCATAGAGCCAGCCAACTATTGAGACGATGGGGGTTACGTTATCTGATGGATCGTGACTTAATTGTTCAAATAATTGTAGCTGACGATTTCTGCGTGTCCATCACAAACTCCGCCTTAAAACATGAGTGGATGATGACCCTAGATGACTCAGTGGTTAGAGCATTGGCGTACTAAAATGAAGGTCCCAGGTTCGATTCCCGCGTCTAGGTGTCATTTTTCAATTTAAAGAACTTAAACACGTATAGACCAAACGAGTAGTAACAAGGGGGGAGGGGGCACAAACACAAATAAAAACACTTGTCGATTTAATGGAGGGGCTGGTATTTCAAGGACAAATCCATCCTAAGACGCAAAACGCTGGTAAAATTATAGTAAACCTGTTTTTTTTTTTTTGTGGTTTCCACAGCGTCCTATTAACCAAGAGGGTATGCATTTTTTACGCCATTTAAATAGGAATTAAGAAGTAGACTCTTCACGTAAATATACACACATTTGTGTGGAGGTAGACTGGAAAATAACCTTCGGTTAAACAAACTGGGATTCTAACCTTTGCCACCCCAACACCAACACTACAGAACAAATGTGCTTAACGTGCTCACAATCTTGGGTAAAACAAAACTTTTACTGTCTCAGGTTCTGGGCGGATGCAGCGTGATCAACGGCATGATGTACCTGAGGGGACACCCTAAGGACTACGACTCCTGGGAGAAAGCAGGAAACACTGGCTGGGGGTACAGCGACGTCCTCCCGTACTTTCTGAAGAGTGAGGACAACTTAGAGATTGAGGATATGGACCCGGGCTACCACGGGGTCGGCGGGTACCTCACAGTGCAGCACTTCCCCGACAGACCTGCCATGGCTCAACAGATACTGCGCGCCGGGGAGGAGCTCGGTTACCCCATCGTCAACGACATGAATGGAAGGAACTTCAGTGGATTCACCGTAACGCAGATGAAGACAAGGTCAGAAGACTAAGATTCTAAAAATGTTTAAATTAACATAAATAAAATATTTTGAAAGTGCCAGGTGAATAGTTATCACACCCACCCCAGTGGCTGCATGATCTAAGGCGTTACTCTCACAGTAGACTAGACTACCGATGAATGTGGAGATCTAGGTTCGAATATCGCTCAGGAGTACTGAGGGTGAATTTTCCACGCAAATACAGATACACATTCTCTAAAAATGCCTTGGCTTGGCTTATCCCTAACACGATTAGCGTAGTTAGTACATAATTGTATATCCCGAAAGTGTAGTAAGACGTGGTGCTAAAAAAAAATGGTTGTTTCCCTGACCAAATCACACCTTACTTTGGTCAGGGAAACAACAGTTGGATTCCAATCATAGTAAGATTATGGTAAAAAGGAAAGTTTAAAAAATACAAACTTGTATTGTTCTCAACATTGCAATTATTTTATTATAGGGCTACATTTTGTACTATATTATATCTATTTATCAAAATTTACAACTTCGTATACTATGAATTGACAAATGAATATATAAAGGTATTTTTTCAGAATCCTACTTTGCCTTCACTTCAAATTGTCTTCTTTTTTTAGACATATACGTGTTGAGTTAATTACGAATTCACCCTTCCCAAACTGTTCTTTTGAGATTTAGACTGGAAATGTTTATCAAGATGGTCTCCCATTATTTTTAGATTAATCCCTCCTTTTTTTAAAACTGTAGTTTGGTTACATTTGAAATTTTGTTATGCTCCAAGTCTCGCTACCCATCCAGGCTATCTGAATATTTACACTAACTGTGTAGATATGAGGAAGGCAGAAATTTATAGGAAATATACCCGCATTTGCATGAAGGGTGAGTAGGAAAAATGTAATAAAAACACTTTCCCTAAACCCAGATAGGATTCAAGCCCCTACCTTCCATTCCCTCTAAAATCAAACAAGACAATAATAATGCATTGGTTTACATGCCCACAAGAGCGGGACTAGAAATGTATATATATGTTAGGTGAACTAAAGACTCATAATATTTCCCGTTATTTTTCAGGAACGGTAGCAGGGTGAGCAGTGCCCGAGCCTTCCTGCGCCCAGTGAGGGAACGACCTAACCTGCACATCATGTTGAACACAACGGTCTCAAAGATCCTTATCGATAAGCAATCGAGTCGCATGTACGGTGTCGAATTCATTCGAGACGGTAAGAAACAAACCGTCCAGGTGTCTAAAGAAGTGATCCTATCTGGCGGCGCTGTCAACTCTCCTCAAATTCTCCTGTTATCTGGGATCGGGCCATCGGAAGATCTGGCCAAGGCACAGGTGCCTCTCATTAAGGACGTTCCTGGAGTAGGCAAGAACCTCCACAACCACGTGGCTTTCTTCGTCGAATTTCATGTCAAGAACGACACAGCCAAGTTCGATCTCGACTGGACGGTGACTACCGATTACCTCCTCAACAGGAAAGGTCCTATGTCAAGCACTGGACTCTCGCAAGTTACGGCTAAGCTGAACACAAAGTACGCTGATCCTTCAGGCAATGATCCGGATCTACAAATATTCTTTGGTGGCTATCTTGCTGACTGTGCAAAGACTGGTGAGGTTGGGGATATTTTGAATGACGAGCAGCCCTCTGATCCTCGTATAATTAGCATGTCTCCTGTAGTGCTACACCCTAAAAGCAACGGCTATATAAAACTAAAAAGTAATAATCCACTAGACCACCCTCTTATATATGCCAATTACTTAACTCATCCGGATGATATAAAAACTCTGATTGAAGGGGTCAAAGTGTCACTAAGACTTGCTCAAACAAAGACACTCCAGAAATACGGATTTGAATTGAGTCCCACGCCCATCCCCGACTGCGACAAACCCGGGATGAAATTCGGAAGCGACGAATACTGGGAGTGCGCCATAAGGCACGCTACCGGCCCAGAGAACCATCAAGCTGGATCCTGCAAGATGGGTCCGGCCTCGGACCCGGACTCTGTTGTGGACGATAAACTCCACGTCAGAGGTATACGTGGTATCAGAGTTATGGACGCATCCGTGATGCCCAGGGTGGTTTCCGCAAACACGGCAGCCACCGTGATGATGATCGCCGAGAAAGGTTCGGACATGGTGAAGACATTTTGGAACAAACAAACTGTCAAACCTGGGAGCACAAGATACATCGCTCAGAGTGAGGGCTCGGGTAATGTGGGACTTAGTAACCGGCTCGGTTCAGGTAATGGGGGAAGGAATGCAACTGTCTTAGGAAACGGCAATGACAACAGATACAAACCAGCGCAAGCTGCTACGCAATCATTTGGTAGTTTCCCTAAACAAGTTACGATTCCACAATACAACACATCTGTGAACGGTGCTTCAGCTTACAAACCATTTGACCACAATACCCATGCGATTCCACAGTATCATCATGGTTGGCAGGGAAATAATGGTTACCATGGAGGATACTCCAAGCCCTTTTATGTGGATCCTGTCAAACCTAAGGCTTCTTCAGGAACTTTTCCCAGTCCGGGTGTGAAAGCTGACTACAGTAGGAGCTTCGGCAACACACAGGGATACGGTGGTCACGGGAACACCGTTAGGGACAACAGTGCAGTTACAGGATATCCGGGATCAAATACCTGGAATGGACACATGACGCGGTTCGGACAGACGTGGAGGATTAATGGCAATGGACCTTAAATAAAAAAAGTTAAATATCTAAACCTTTGATTAAAAAGTAAGGCCATTTTAGTTTTATACACATATTTATTTGCTGTTCTAATTATTGTTAAGTGAAAAGTTACTTTGATTTTTTTTTATTGTATAGTGAATACATTTTTTTTATGCTGATCAACTCAACAACTATGCACTGCTAATTTTCAAGACTGAACTACTTAAGGAAGTAATTTGGTTGGGGAAAAAAAGGCATAATGACAATTTTCATTGACAAAATATATATGCCATGGAGATCTCATTTATAGAATATAGCATTTTTTACAGGTTTTTCATATATATTTAATTTTTTACTATGGAAATAAAAAAATTGTCAATATTATAATGTTTTTTAATATTTTTTTATAAAATAAACCTATATCTGGTTAAGAGAAGCTTATGCAAAAAATTTAAGTATTGTATGGATACATTTTAAAAACACGAGATTAAATGTCTGAATATTACTATGCGATATTTTTTTTTTTGGAAATCCTAATCAATATACTCTCAAAAATTTATTTAGAATGTATACAAGCATTAATTAAATTTATCTTTTTAAATTAAATACAGTCGAAAACGATACCTAAGAGACGGAAAAATAGCGCCATTAGCTCTTGGTTTAGCGCACCAATCCTTATCCTTTAGCTGCGACGCAGCATCGGTAAATTGCGATGGATATTATCAACACTTATAAAACAACAAAATAGTAAAATTTTATCAATGTTGGCCGAAAAGAATATGTTTGTATTTTATAAAAGCAACTCCAAGTGTCCATTCATAATAAAATCAAGTTACAACTATGCTAGTGTGTTAGGGAGGAGTAAAGTTGTTTTATAAGAAGTGTACCCGCACTTGCTTGAATCGAGAGTGGGAAAAATTAAGAAAACGTAATCCTCAGTACACCCGACTGGGATTCGAGTGCCAGTCTCCACATGATAGCAAGTCTAGTCTATTGCGAGAGTGATTCCTTCGACCAACATTTATCAAAGCTAGCTTCTTTGAGTTCTAGGGTTCCCTGATACATTTTCAGGGACTCCTAGTATTTTTAGAATCTTTATGGAACGGGATTTTTGTTATCTGCTTTAACAAAATATTGCATAAGATTTAATGTAAAAGAAAACGTCCAATTCCAGCTGTCTTCTAATAAGCCAGTTATTAAAGAGATTTCCAAAATAATTCTAAACAAAGCCAACTATTCTCCCTAAAATGTATTTTGTACAAAAAAAGTTGTATTTAGTAAGTGATGGTTTTATTTATAATTAAAATTAAACTATATGAAATTCTAATGCACCCACTTAGACAAAAACTTTTTGGGGAAAATTTTTTAGGGCCACTATAAAGGGCTCCGAAGCCCAAAAGGTTCAAGAAATGCAGCCTTATCCCATTCGTCCACTGAAGTGGGTAACATGATACATTAATTCGGTAATTATATTGTTGTGTGTGCGATTGTTCAATTGGATAGATTAGATAATAGACTTCTCTCACGCCAAGGTAGGCTTGCCCTGGAAATAACCCTGTACGATTTTTAATTAATGTAGGTTATTGTAAAATTACTTTTATGAGGGTCAGTTAAACCTATATCAGCGTTTACGAGTGATTTATTGAGGAATTCTGGTTTCGACGCCCGCACTCCCGCTGTTTATAAAAGGACCATAAGCTAGCGGATCCGAGAATACAATATCCTTGCAGTTCTTTCACTTCAACTCTTATCGACAAGAGTACTACTATGGATAATTAGTCCCACTCACTAATTAGATATGTCAAATGACGTTCCCCTATCTCCTTCCACGCAAAATATCAAGCGCGTTTATACCAAGATGTTGCATGGAACGTCAACAATTTTAATTAGTTCGTGGATGCCTAATGACTCAAGACTGCACGGTCGATGCAATTACATTCGAACAACTGACCTAATCCCTGGTCAAGAGCACTGAGGCATCGTTCGATTCAGGTTCTGGTTAATCTCTCTTTGGGGCACTTGGGATCGAATCCATATTGGGATACCCGCCTCGGTGGCGTAGTTGGCCAACGCGCTAGTCGTGTTGAGCTCAACCGCTGAAGGCGGGGAGATCGAGGTTCGAATCTCGGTCGGGTGAACTGGGGGTGCTTTTTCCTAAATGGTTTTCCACTACCCCTCCACGCAAATGCGAGTTCACTTCCTCTCATTCATCCTTTCCTAAACCATTAGTGTAATTAGTACTTATAGCGTATAACCCGAACGGGTAGTAAGACGCGGTGCTAAATAATAATAATAATAACATATTGGGATGGAATTCAATTCCCTTACCTGCAAGGAATGTATGAGTGATATAAAATCAACCATAAGTTTGGTTGCAATGCGTACAAGCCCACTTACAGCTTACCTATGGTGGAAGTGGAGGTCAATGACAACGAGCATAAGGCTATTTATTGCACACATTGGCTGAAAGTATTATTATTATTATTTCCACATATGTGTCCCCCGAAGCGGGTGTAATATTATTGCTTTAGTAACTAACATATTTCTGTCCTTGTGATAAGGTTGTTAGTAGAGTCGGTCTAACATATATTGGTTCTATTTTTCTAATCCAAGGATCAGCAAAAGTTTTAGACCTCGATTGACTTTTAACTTTTCAAATGTCAGGTCAAAGGCCGACGATCACTCATTGTATCTCCTCTATACTTTACTTATTTTTAATTAATAGAATTTAATTTTTTTTAACTCAGCAAATTGCTCTACAGCAGTTTAATTACCCTCTTTCACTAACTCATCATTAGGGGGGAAAAATCTTACAAGCTAACACATGCCAAAGTTTGAATGAAGACACAGTATCAGATAAACACTTCACTAAAATCCAAAAACTTTTTGGGAAAAGGGTGGGTTCACGACAACAAAATTTTAAAATAAACAAACAGCTTGGATTTGGTGTCGATGTGTGAGTATGGATTTTCACTTGGATATCTATGAATTGCATCTCTCTTTCGCTTTGTTTTATAATTAGGCACATCGCCACAAAGACGAGAACACACTAACATTACAAATAATGACCAATCGGGGATATTTGTGTCACTTTCAAATAGTATGTGTAAGTATTTGATATATTTTAGTTTGGTAAACTTTTAAATAAGAAGTAGTTTTCTTACGCGATCAACTGAAATTCCTCGTGCAATACACCAGTCAATCGTGAACTACTGACACCCTGCTCTAAGCCAGTGTTTACTAAACAGCCCCATGCCTACTCCGAAATGTACTCAAAGGCATTCAGGGGATACGTGATGTTGCACTGAGATTTAGTAATCACAACATTTTTTTCATAGTAGTTAACAAACTGATGCAGATTCTAACGAGATGCTATTAACTTTTCAAAACCTCTGTTTCCCTTGTCATAACTTAATTTTTAACTCCCCATAAAGATGTATTAAAATTTATATTGACTGTTTACCCATTATGAGATAAAAGGTGTTTGTTTCCCTTTTTATTAAGAGTCTAAAGAGGTACTATGGATAGGCCATGGTCCTAAAAGAGGCACGCTTAGGCGAATGTTTGGGAAACACTGATCTAAGCCATGTTAGGATAGTTTCCGATTAATTATTTGAAAAACCTAAAAGTATTTTTGTAATAATTTCTTAGTTCGCTTGTGAGCAGACGCTATGGAGGTTTATTAATTTCAGGTTTCCAAAACATATATTTAGGTACCACTTAATATTATTTAATACTAACTTAATTATTCTATTGCATTAGTAACTATAAAGTCCATTGCCGCACTTACAAAAGTATTCCACGTATCCCCATTACACCTTATATCTTTCAGGTCCATTCTAATGTTAGCTATACATCTGCGTCTAGCCCCAATGGTCTCGGCCCATTGGGTTTGCCAGTCAATAATGAACACGGCTATAGATTCTCCCAATCACACTGCATGTGTTGCCCAGCATAATCTGATAGACTTGAATATCCTAGCAATGTATTGTGATAAGTAGATTATGTAACTAATCATTATATAAAATTCTCCTCCATTCCCCAATATCCTCATTTTCGAACACACTATCATAAATACTTTTTTTTGTCATTTAGTGTACAATTTAAAACAGAAGTTATAATACAAATTTTTCAAAACATTATTTTAATATACTATAAGACACTATGATCCAAAATCAGATGCATTTTTATTTTCAAGTTATAGTGAAAGTATTGTTTATAGTAGTAATTTACAAAAATTTAAAACGACTTGTGTTTAAAGATATAAGCAAATTATTATAACGATTTTATTTCCAATTGAAAAACAATTATTATACCAGTTGCAGCTCACCTGAGTTTTATGATTTTTTTATCAAAACTAAGATTTACTAAGATGAGATTGAAGCTAATGCAAGTCAAGGTTATAATTTTTCGCAATTTTTAAGCCAAAAATATTTGTTGTCCAAAATAAACTAATAATCTACTGCTTTCATTGGAGACATTTAATTAAATTTTCTACATGCAATATTTTCAAATATTTTTGAATATTTATCACGGGCATTGCGTAAATTGACAAGGAAATTTTACCTTTTCTAAAAAAAATATATTTTTTTTGTCAAAAGCTACAATGCTCATGACCAGAGCCTGGATTTTGCAGACATGTCATTTATTTTTTGGCTAATCACATACAACGATCATTAATATTTAAACTCTTTTCACTACCCCCTGATTGTATAATAGTATATTTTACAGGTCATTTTTGAATTTTAAGTAATATTTTCTTGGTTTGCATCATTTTTAAGACATTTAGGAATGTTTGGATATTATTTGGAATTTGTAGACATTTTTAGGCTTTTTGAGTAATTATAAGGTATCTCATCCTGAATAAGTATTTTTACTTCTTCTCGACTCTTCAAAGAGAATTATTGTGAACGTCAAAAAAAATCAAACTCGAGATTTTGATAAAATTAATATGAAAGATTCAGGACCCCCCTGAAACCAAAATAGAGACCTTTGCAATACCATCTGTGTTTATTTTTGGCAATAACCAACACCATTTTATCGATTGGGATAAATCTTGTTTTAAATATTATCGATGTTTTAAAAATGCATTATTTTTTTCAACACATATCTGTCGATGTGGGAAGATAATATAGACAGTGAACTTGGTATTATCTTGCTTATATGATTGTAAAATCCACAGTAATAGTGAAATATTGCAACTAAGCCATGAGAGGGTTGAGATTGGAGGGGATAGCTATTAACTCTGAAGCAGATATTTATAAATCAATATTATAGCTAGCAGAATGCAAGAAATTAGTTAAGAACCTTTCATTACAAAAGTATTTTTAGTTTACATTCTGTAAATCACCTGTTTAATTCAGTCTTGTGGTTGTATTACGAGTTTTTGTTGACACTTTTAGTAGTTTTTTTTTAAAAATCTAAGTAAATCTAGGTGATTTTTTATCATTTCAAGTTCATTAAAATCTGAAATATAATCATGACAAATATTCAATACCTATTGAGATTACAAAATGTAGACAATTAAACTAGATCGGTCTACTTAGATAGTATAATTTTCATTTGTATTAGCAAAAAATTAAACTTTTTGTCAGAAAATTTGTAAATAAACTTATCCTAATTCTCATTACCTTCTATCCCACCTTTTACAATAAATGCTTCAGAATAAATGGTACTTTCACGCCTTGTAAGCGTAATTGAAAAATAGTTGCCAAGTAAAGAATAGGTTTTGTTCCGGGACAGACATACTAATCTTCTTAGTAATCTAGACAAATGAATGCTGTAATGAAAATCCTTAGTGGATATAGGACCCCATCATCTCCCCCCTTACTAGCATTATAAATAATTAGTAACAAAAGTGTTTCCTTGTCTTAGTTCTTGCCCTGAAGACGCCAAGTTTGACCCGGGGCCCCGTGGTTAGTTAAGGAGGGGGGGAGGGGCGGAATATAAGGGTTGTTCACAATGCTATTCAGGAAGGAGCCAAGCAAGCAGCAAACAGCACAAAAGAAAACCTAAAACCGTATAAACTCTCGCGCGAGGAAGCGCCCATATAAACTACAAGTGGAGACAATTAACATGGCACAAAGGAACAAATAAATTTACCAGCCAGAGGAGCATGTGGAAAATTGGAATCCTGCAAGTAATTACAACATTAATTTAATTATATTACTGTTCACTGAATACCTAAAGGAAATTAACTTATTTTAGATCTGCTTGAAACTTTCTTTGTCTCTTGGATGTCTTCTAAAAGTTTGAATATCATAAGAATGTTTTTTTTTAAAAAAAACCTCTTTCTTAGAATTTTTTTAACACCACGTCTATACAATTTGCAAACATTCACTTGAACAAAAAAGAGGAACATTGTATTTTACGTTTTATTTGAAATGTGCAGTCAGAGTTAGCTCGTTTGTGGGGTTAATTTATAGGAAATGAGTTAAAATCGTCACCTGAACTTAGATTTGTGAAAGTCAGTTTATTGAGAATATAACGCAATTTTTGTCTTAACCCTAGTAAAACCCATCTTTAAAGTGAACTATAAAAAAAAAAGTTTGCTTGATAGCGTTATTGTCTCTTGAGACGGCATGTAGCGATCCGCGTGTTGAAGGACCTTTCCCAATGAGAGGACATCCATTTTAACCTGGAGGCTGTGGGTCTGGTGTGGATGACGGTTATTCCTGATTGAAATTAAATATAGGAATTACTACATTCGTCACTATAAGCTTATATTGTTATTGGTTTTTTCAGAATTATAATCGACAAACCAACGTATTTATTAGGTGAGGGATGAGTTAATACTACTACTTTTCTTTACGTCATTTAACATAGGTCCTAATGCACAAATAAAAACATTATAACACGATGACACAACTTGCCTTGATACTCATAAAACCATAACTATTACAAAAAAAAAAGATTACAGTTTAATACACAAACATATATGATTAAATTACAATATTTTTGGTCGTACGAGTGGGGAATTGGTCAAAGGTGGCAGAGCCATAATGCCTGGTTTGACGGCAATGAGGAGGTCGGGTTTTGATTCTCAGCCGGGTGTTCTAAGGATGATTACCTAAGTGGTTTTTAACGTTCATAAGACGAAAATATGTATACATTTCCTATAAATTAAACATACCTCATCTTCACATTACTAGTGTAATATGTGGGTAGCGTGGATGGGTAGTAAGACAAAGTATTGTACCATAACTAAGTTTCATAAAAGTTAAAAAATAATTAAAAGGAAAATATTTGATGAAAGGAGGTACACATGTATTAGACCTATAGTAAATATAGTATATAATAATATATTAAGGCAGACAGTATGGTCTCAAACATGTTCCTTAACCTGGTCCATGATACACCAGAAGGCAAGAGTTTTCTCTAAGTGCACATGGGTAAAACTTAACCGATGCTTCCACGTCGCTGAGGTGGCCAATGGCATTAGCAGTGCAGTGGATTAACGGCTGCAGTAAGGTCAGTGGTGGCTAAGTTCTGTAAGGACCCAGTGACGTGAGGTATATCCCGTCCCCTGTACAGGGCTACGAGACTGGCATCGGTCAACAACGGTATAAGTATAGACTTGAGGCACAGAGCAAATGATGCTCAAGATTGACCTGCCACGGGTGTGGCCGCAAGGAGTAATAGTTCGACCATGGTGCTGCGGTGAGGATAGGAAAGGGGAAAACTGCCATTCTATATTTTAACTGAAAGCCCCTTTTGTAAAGAAACAATACCAATGATGGCTCTTCCTTGGGTAAAAATTCCAGAGGTAAGCTAGTCCCCCTTTGTATCTCCAGGCGGGGACTACTTCAGGAGGAGCGATCAACAAATAATCATCAAATAAAACTTTCCCTTTCAGCATAGGGACATGAAAAGTAAAGACTATGAGAAGTGCTGGGAAACTTGAAAATTTGAAAATGGAAATGGAAAGGTGTGGTGTGAACATTGTGGTTATAATTGAAGTCTGGTGGAAAGATCAAGGTGAAACAGTTAATGTAATTAAACAATGTTTTTGTGGCAATAGTGATGAATAATGAAGTGATAAAAAGTGTCATTAAGTGATGTGTCATAGTGATAGATTAATGTTTGTGAAATTAAACGCTGAACCAGGGGATATAGCTCGATAATACAAGAGGGGACATGCCAACAACCGATCACGATAATATCGATGTTGAAAAAATACACGATAAAATTGAATTAATTATTCAAGAAGAAAAAAAGAGGGAAAGTGAACACCATCATCATGGGTGATTGGAAAATTGTGGTCAAAGGACGGTAGCAGAAGATCAAAGGGCCACAAGGAATGGGGAATAGAAACAAGAGGGCCGATTCACATCAAGTGTTGCCAGCGGAATGATATGGTGACGACAAACACCTGGTTCAAAAAACGGAAGACAAAACTATACACATGGAAGGGCCCAAGAGAGATCAGCAGATAACAACTCATCTACATCCTTCTCAAACAATAATTCAAAAATGTAATGAACGGTGTAAAGACATCAGTTTGAACCACAGTCTGCTGGTGGCGTACATTGAAACAAGATTGAAAAAGATCAGTAAAACGAGAAAGAGAAGACCGAGGGGGGGACTTGGAAAAATTAATAAGCAAGAGTGGCATTGTATGAAATTCATTATAACAAAAGTTAAATAATGTGATCGAAAAGAGTATAAGTGTGAAAAGGAAGTGGAATAGTGCTAAGAATTTTTTTTAATTTGCTAAATGACGATGTTGTAAAAGTTAATAGAACTGCATGAAATCCCTGGGTAGCAACATAAATTCTTAACAAAATGGAAAAAATGGAAAAAAGGGAAAGGAAATGGAAAAACGCAAAAAAAAAAGAACAAATAAAGCCAAACAACGAGCTAAATAGAGAAACATACAAATTTTATCAACTGACAAAAGGCGTTTGATAGAGTTAAATGGAAGAAATTGATAAAAATACTCAAGAAGATCGGCATCAACTGGGGGGACAGAAGATTGATTGCAAAATTGTACCTGGAACAACGAGTGAAGGTGAGGCTAAGTGATTACGAGATCATCAGCGTGGATATAGGAAGAGGAGTGAGACTTGTATGGCAAGTGGCTGGTCAGGGAAATGCAAGAGGAACGTGACAATTTCAGGATAGGATGTCACATCATCAACACAATATTTAGATGATCTAATATTGCGGGCCAGAAATAAAAAAGAGTTGCAGGAAATGATAGACTGGCTAGTGGAGATAGGGAGAAGATATTGCCTGGTTATTACACTGTGAACTCAAAAGTGACGGTGATTTAAAAAAATGAAGAGTAGCTGAAAATCAAAATAAAAAACCATGAGTTGGAAAACATGGAGCAGTTCAAGAACCTGGGAAGTCTGCTGACAAGGATGCCTAATGTACTAAAGAAATTAGGTTGAGAATCGTCAAAGCCAAGAAAGCTTTCAACAAGAAGAAGCTACCGCTTGCCAGCAAGTTGAGTTTGAAACTTAGGAAGAAACTGAAGAAATTCTACAATTCGAACATAGCAATGTATGGATCAGAAACTTGAACTCTTAGGAAGATGGAAAAGAAATACTTGGAGAGCTTTGAAATGTGCTGTTGGAGAAAACTTAAGAAGATTAGGTGGTCAGACAGGGTGACAAATGAAAAAGTCTTCAGAAGAGTGGGGGATAAGAGAACCATTTTGGATGTGATTCTCCGGAGCAAAGCAAACGGGATTGGACATATCCTTAGAAGGAACTGTTTTCTGCATGAAGTCATAGAAGGAAAGGTTGAGGGAAAGAGGAGCTTAGGAAGATGGAGTATTCAAATACTAGATTACTTGAAGGAAAGAAGAAAATTATGGGAACTGAATTAGGAGGCAGACGACATGGGTCATTGGCGTTCTAAGTTCACTGACAAGAAGAATGGACTAGTTATGGGCCAATCATGATTTTCAATATCGGTGATTACCGTGACCATGATTGTAAAATAGTGGTGATCTAGAACCGAGAATATTCACGGTGACTAAGTCACAGTGTTTTGACGACTGATATATTTTCACGGTTGCAGTTCGTTGCTGTATAGATATTTTGCCCCAATCACCACTATTTACTATAACAAAGTAATCTGTTTGACTTTAGATAGAAACACAGGGTTGCCAGCTTTCCATTCTCTAAGGATTAATAAATAATAAAATATGATTTTGTTAAACTGAAAAAAAAATCACGATTTGAATCAATGGAGTAAGAACAAAGACTAACTTGAGGATATTACTATAAAATATTGCTTTATAAAATGTAAATTATTATGTTTATCTCAACTATACCTGCTGTATAGTATATAATTATTATGGTTGGGCATTAAATGAAAATTTGAGAACTATCCAACATGATTCGTATTGAAAATTTTAAAGAGATAGAGTCCAACGCCACAAAGTAATTAAGTGGAGGCTCTTTTTCAAAGAATGTTTATTGAAACATGAGAATTAAGGACATAGACCGCTACTGCCCACACTTCTGGGTCACCATATCATTAGACGCCAACCGATATTTTGTCAGTTACGGTCGTAGCTTTCATACTAGAATGCTCATCTGTCGCCATCTGGTGATAGTATCACCAAACACCGATCACCAATATCTCAATAACTGATAATTTGAGATCCAGTCACTGGGAGGGATGGTGATCGAGGAGTACCGGTTTAAAAATCACCGTCAGTGAAATATCCCCCATCTCTATAATGGACCTGTCGTAAGACAGAACACATAATAACAAATAATCACAAACACACGATTTTGTTTGTTTTTTCAGCATTTCTCACTACCAGTTTCAGATTATCTACATATTTACCCTAGTGAGGTATGGATGAGAAAGGTTAATTTTTAGAGTAAATATACTCACATTAGCGTGTAGGTAGAGGGGGTAACCATCGAGGAAAAATGTGTATCAGTATTCCTAGCCAAGATTCAAACCCCGGAAATCCAGCCTAGTAAGTAAGTGACGCGTTACACGATGTTACCCCCGATGTGTGTCATAGAGGTGTAGATACATTTACTGTTAAATTATTAGACAAAAGTGTATATTTTATTTTGTTAAATGTATTCTTAAATACATGGATAGGACAAACGTTTAATGCTGTGGAATTCTAGCAGCTATAAATAAAGGAAGAAGCAAAAAAAATATTTACCAACGCGAACACTCTGAACATACTGATTATATCAGCACACGAGTATTTTCTATGAGCGAGAACATAAGTGACTACCAATTTATCCGGGAAAGGTATTTTCACTTGCCTTCCATAGTTATTGTACATGCCCCAATCAACATGGGACTGATGGCTTTACTTCCCCTCCGAAGGAAGTTGTGCTACGGGTTTATAACGCTCAATAAATATCCGTCGACCATGATTGGGTTCGAGCTCACGCACATCGGGTCGTGAGGTGATCACTTTACCTTAAGACCACCGAGCTCAACAAGAAGCCAAATAAGGATTAAAGAAGAAGTTCAGGTCCAAAGAAAATGGAAGTCCTCTAGTTGATATCTGTCTCAGGTCAGATTTACATCAGTGAAAGAAATGTTTAAAACGTACAGGTATAGTGAAGCAAAGCACTTTATTTCTATAGAAGTTTTCTTTTCATTGCGCCTTACTATCGGTTCAGGATATACGAATTATGATAATTACTCTGATAGGGTAAGGATGAAGGAGGCATTTTAAAGGTTATATAACCGCATATGCTTGGAAGGATAGTGGCAAACCATTTAGGAAAAATTACCCTCAGTAGTCCAAACTGGGATTCGAACCCTGATCTCCCCGTAATCAGCAGGACAGTCAAACAAGAGAGTGATGCCTTAAGGTTTAGACCATTTGGCCTCTAAAGTGGGCTCCATAGCAATTACATTATAGTACAAACACGTTTGTCTGGTAAAATAGACAAATACGAAACGATGACATTATCGTTCCACCTTACCAAGAAGCCCATCCAGCTCATATCGGCTCTGAAATATGAGTAACCAGCTAACGAGATACCCCACAAGGATCAACCCC
>CABEEJ010000953.1:81075-99170 GCA_901482245.1 Timema douglasi | reverse complement strand
GTTTGCTATCCTACACACAACACCACTGAACTACAAATAGCTTTTCCACCTTCGCCCCCCTCTTTTGGCTGTTCCTATTCAAACCCTTACCGACTCATTTCTCCATTAGATCTCTGAACGAACCCAACGACCCACAAATAAACCGGCACACATACATATACAAAATGCTTGTTGAGAGTTCTGGCGTGGGAGGTAATGATATCAAATCTCGAAAGATATTCTTAAGGGAATTGTTCCTGTTGAAGAGGTTTGGTAAGTAATTTTAAAGGTAGACCTAAAATGGCCTTGTTAATGACATCAAAGTGGTTTAAAACTTATCATAAAGGAAATATTAATTAAATATTGGTATATCTAGGAATTCAGATGTTTTGGTTTGAATATAAGTGTAACTTTTAGATTAATATGATATTAAATTCTGTATGAATTAATTAATCAGAATTTATATTACAAATGTATTTCGTTCCCCAATCTCAGCAAGTATGAAAATAAATAATATAATAATGTATTTCTTCAAGCATTACTTTCTAGTTTATCATATAATTAAGAGAATGTATTGTAACTGTGAACATTTTTGACTTTATAAGAATGATGAATCTATATTAGAACTCAAAAATGTGGATTTTACTATTCTCTCTACGCCTATGTTTGTCTGTTCGTGGGCATATTATGTCTGGAACGTTTTTTTAAAACTTTATATATAGTTGTTGTAGGTCGATACCTATATTTTGAACCTATCCCTGAAATCAACGGTAGTTTACCTACGAGTAATTTTTTTTAATTCCAAATGTTTTGGAAAAGGCTCTTATGATTTTGTTTAAAATGCATATCTAGGGAATGTTTGATTTTACAAATAATACTATATTATTAGTTTTTGGGTAAATATCCACTTAAGAACAATTTACTGAAAAGTGATTTCCTAAAATTCTAAATGTTTTGAAAATGGCTAAAGTAATATTGTTTAAAATGTAGATCTGGGGAGTGTTTGCTATGAAAATTAAACTGTATGCTGGATTTTGTTTGAAAATTTATCTAAGGGTGGTTTATAAAAGACTTTTTTTTCAATTAGAACTTTTTTATGTGTATCTAGAGATTTGATACAAAATGAGTATCTATTTTTTTTCCCTATAAATTATTTGATGTAAATATGTAATATAACTAATAGGCCTATATACATTTTTAATATCATTTTATAATCTAAAGACTATTGATGGTTGATTTTGGTAAGATTTGAACTTTTTTTTTTGAAAAGACCATTAACTATTTCTTTCTAAAGTGGAATCAGTGGGAACTATGTTACATGATCAATAATGTTTATTTTTCTAGAATAAATTATTTTACAACCAATTAGAGAAAGTTTGAAATATATGGACATTAATCTTCGGTATTTGAGAATATATTTTGATGATAAATAATAATGATTTTATTTTCAGAAATTAAAAATAATTTTAACGCAATTGACAAACAAAACATTTTTTTTTATTATAAATTTTAAGCCTATTTAACAATTTGGTCTACAACACGAATAAAAAGAGTGTTTAAAATGATTAACAAGATAATAAGTTGGTTTTATGCAAAAAACTTACTTAAGTGTAGTTCACTAAAAACTTATTTTTGAAAATTTTTCTTTAAAGCTATGTGAGAAAGTTTATGCGATTGTTTGGCATGTCTTAAATTGTGTGTTTATATTTTATATTATTTTACATTCATAAAGATTAAATGTGGTGAGAAATGCATTACCACCGAGTAAACCTTTTCAAAATTATATTAATCTAAAAATCTTATTGTATAATGTATATCTAAGAATATTTGATAACTCATTGACACAAGACACATTGGATTTTTTTAAAATAATTTCTCCTAATTAATTAGACGAACAACGGTAGTTGTTCATCTCCATATCAGAGATCATGGTTTAGTAGGAACATCTTCAATTATTAGCACCTGAAGTGGGTAATTCGAGTATAATTATATTGAAGTGTTATCGCTGTATGAATCAACCTGAGCAGATTTATCTATTTACGACTGGACAATCGACCCTCGATCAAGCCCAACCAGGAGGATGACGTAATTACACGAGCAGTGATTTTAAATAAAACGGGCTTATGTTAGTAAAACTTTTTTCATAAGTTAAATTATTTTAATTGGATGTAATATTCCTTACTCTTCTTAATTTTTTAGTAAACCACATGTTTGAAAAATTTTGCTTTACATGTAACCTAATTGTTTCGTGATGTCTATAAATATTGGAAATTTATATGTTTTTAAAATTAAGTATGATTAAGGCCCTTGTCCCTGCCGAGTGCAAGTCTAAAACCTATTTTGTGGGATAGTGGGAGGGAGGGTGAAAGGCGTAGCATGGCTTCCTAGACGACCAAATTATCCTTCCACGCCAACAAGAACAGATGGATCACGAAAAACGTAGATGGCACTAGCTACCGGGTAGGTCTTGTGAAAAAATCTTACTTTTGGAAATATATCAGTTATCTCAAGAACGAGTGAAATATTTATAGTAATCTTTTCAACACCTCTTATAAGATAATGTATCAATGTTTATTAGGTATTATATTTTCGTATTTTTTGTTATGCAGCCGGCTGTATTCTATTGAAAAATGTAAAAATTATTGATATTTGATCACTGTTAAAATTATAGAAGTGGTGTGTACATAAAAAGTATAACTTAATCAACATGCTTCTATACTTTAACAAACCGTTTCCGAAAAGGGAATTGAAAAACAATAACAATTTTAGAAAATAACAGTTTGTCCCTTGGCTCTGCATTTCCACGCCAAATGCCTTAAATATAAGTTTAAAAGATACACTATTTTTGGGAAAATTAATATTAATCTTTAACCACTGCATACAAAACCTTTATAAATCGTAAACTAATAAATTTAAATACTGTAATAATAATGTAAAATAGAGCATCCTCCCACTTAAAGAGTTTGTAAATTTATATTCCATCCGAATATTCCTATAAAATGAAGTATGAAGGAAATCAAGATAATATCATCACCATGAGTCTGGAGCAAAACTTTAGCATTTCAAGTGATATGAAATGCAATTTAATTTTTGTTTAATACATCAATGAGCTACTGGAATCCAATGATTTTTAAATAATTTACGAAAATGAACATTTTTTCCAAAACCATAGGGCCAAGTTAAATAAGTTTACGTCTGGTTCTAAATTATTTTTATTTTGGATAGGAACAAACCAATTCCAGACTATTTTCTAATTTATTTCAAAATATTGCTATGTATGGTCTTTAGTCTCTCTCGTGTATGATTTAGGATTATAATATGTACTATGCATTTCAGGCAGGGAAATGAATTCATCATCTTAACATTACTATGCCATAGAAGATTATCTTTCCCTCTCTCTTTCCCTCTATATATATGTTAGACAAAGATTTACTCTTGGGTTTATTAGTTCCCATTTTTTTCACCTAATTATGCCACAAGTCCTGAGGAGAGGCGTGCTCTTGTCTAGCCCCATCCTACCGTGGAAAACAAACATGTTTATCATTAATATTTGATTCTCACTGGTGCGATTTCAGGAGTGACCACCTAATATATTCTATATTCTATTATAAATATGTTTTTATTGAAATCATTTTATAATATTTATGGTGTTATGCGTATAATCCGGAAGAGCAATAACATACACTAGCAAAAACAAAAAAATGAATCAATTAAACTGATCATGGTGACAAAAGAAAGTCTTCAAGATCAATTAAACTGAAGTGTAAACGTTAAATTTGGGGCTCTATCAAGATTATTAGTTACATTTAGATAGCCGGAAAATTTTCCTATGTATATATCCAAGAAAAATGTACCTTCTCACTTCTATCTAACACGTTTTACTTTTGAGAATACTGGAAATATGGATTCCCTGTGAAAAAAACAGATACACCAAATAGTTAATAATATATTTGTAATAATTACATATATTCTTGTGTGTGTTGGATTTATTTACTTAGAAGCTCAAATCAGAAAAGCAAATGGTGTCTTCTACAACACTTTCGTTGTTTTCGAAGGTAAATAGAAAAGAGAAACTATATATATATATATATATATATATATATAAGGCTAAAAGCTTTTCAACAATTCAAGGAATCCTTCTTTTTTCCTTTTTTTCCCCTAATGAGTTGGATGTGTGTGAGGTCCTAGATATATGTCAGTTACTTAGTAAATTGCATTTGTCTGGGTTGGTAGTAGAAGAGAAGAGTTTGGGGAGGGGTGGGGGGAGATTGTAGGGGTTGCGGGTCGTATGGTTTTCAAATGAACTTCACGGGAGGAAGAAGGCCTTGTATTGCGTCAGCATTGTACCAGTACAAGCAGCGACTCTACTTTAAAGAGGGGGATGAAGGTGCCTAGAAGGAGGAGGAAGGGGGGCATAAACTGAGAAGGAGGGTGTAGTTGCACCCCCACCCATCTACCCCACAAACCGCTGCAAACAGCATTAAGGATTCTGTGGTAGCAAGTCTTACAAGCGGTCTAATCCTTTGATTTACAGAGGGTTCCCGAGACCCAGCAGACAACACTTGCACTTCGAGGTCACCATGGAACAAACGGCTCAAGTCGCTCATTGGCTGAATGCCTCTCAACTTAATTTAGGATGCGTCCTTTTCTTTTGTAAAAAAAAAAAAAAAAGTTTAGAATTAAGTACAAATCTGTGTATGAAAATGATTTATTTTGTACTTCTATAAAGAGGGTTATGAACTAATTGAACATCTTAAGAAGGAATGGAGATAAAGATAACAATAGCGCGATGGGTGGTAGGGTGCTATTTAGCGCAAAGTTAGTGTATTAGTGTTTTTTTAGTTTTTATAGCATAAACATCTTTTGGCCAAAATAAATCAAATATTTATTCTATAGAAATTATAGAGTTTAGTTTTCTGCACATGCTAATCTCAATAGTTCTTGATTATCTGTCACGAGCATAGTGGCATTTGGTGACAAACTTTTTAAATAGAGAGAAAAAAGTGTCATTAAATTCCAGGACACCCTTGACAGATATTCAAGAACTGTTGAGATTAGTATGTGCATAAAACTAAACTCTATAATTTCTATAGAAGAAATATTTGATTTAAGAGAATGTTTAAGCTATAAAAACTTTTAAAATACTGCCCTAAACTCACGCTCGCTAGCACCCCACTTTAAAGTTAGCCAAATTCATCAACTGTTTTCAACCCTCACGAGAACACTTATGGGCTGACGACTATTAACGAAAATACATTCCCATGGGAAATATGTATAACATAGAATATTTATGATTGGTCAAATTAAGACCAATTAGGGGAGAGCAAATCACAGGCACTTTCCAAAATATCTTCTTAGCTGGTTAACACTCCAAGATACTACAGCAACACTGGGGAAAAGCGGCTTAAAGACTACTAGATAAAAGTGGTTTGAATAAAATACATACGTATTAACTAGGGAAGGCACGCTTCAGTGGCTTAATGGTTTAAGGCGTCACTTCCATGTTAGTCATGTTGGCTAGCTGATGACGCGGAGATCAGGTTCAAATTTGGGTAAGGTCTAATGAGGGGGATTTTTTCCCTTGATGGTTTCCCAATCTCCTTCTAGCAAATACAGGTATATTATCTCTAAAATACTTCCTCTCATCATTCCTATCCCATTATAGTAATTATCATTAAGGTCTATAGCCTGAACCGGTAGTAAGATGTGGTGATTTAAAAAAAAATTGGAAATACGATGGTAAAAACAAAATAGGTGGCCTTTGAGGTCCTTCTGGCGACTTTAGATTGGTTTTGCCAGAGGGACCTCAAAGGCCACCTACGTATTTTGTTTTTACCATCGTCTCTCCAAGTTTTTTTTAAAAATCACCGCATCTTACTACCGGTTCAGGCTATAGACCTTAATGATAATTACTATAATGGGATAGGAATGATGAAAGGAAGTATTATAGAGCTAATATACCTGTATTTGCTTAGAATGAGATTGGGAAACCGTTTAGGAAAATATCCCCCTCAGTAGACCTGACCAAAATTATAACCTGATCTCCCAGTCATCAGCAGGCCAACATGGCTAACATGGAAGTGACGTCTTAAACCATTGGGACACTGAAGCGTGCCTTCCCGAGTTAATACTCGTGTATTTTATTCAAAACACTTTTCTTTAGTAGTCTCTAAGCCGCTTTTCTCCAGTGTTGTTGTTGTTGTCACCGGTAGACATGATGAGAACGAAACTTTTGTCCACGTGCTCACAAATGTGGTTTATATATATAAATGTAAGGTCACTACTTTTATTTGAGTGCCCGGTAGCCAACCCTAACTACAGCACTACCGCGGCACCGTAGGGACTTACATGTTTGGGATGGACCCCGAGCGGTAGGGGTTGGAATGGGTGGTTCGTGGGGAGTGATACTTGAGAGTTAGTCCAATAATGTATATTTATTAATCTGTTCAGATGACTAAACTACTACATAGTAACGAGGTAGATCTCTGGTGACGAGGGAGCAGACACGATAGCGGGACTCGCAAACCTTCCTCTAGACCCGTGATCGACCCTCCGGTGGGGGTGCTATTCTCAGCAGGATGGAAACCTAACACTCTTGACTTCCAAGGAAATGTACAAGCGTGGGTTAACCTCTTGCCAGAATAAACCTTAAAATAACTATGCTCTTTACACACACACACACACACACACACACACACACACACACACATATATATATATATATATATATTTGCACTGCGTCTTACTACTCATTCGGGTTATTCTTTTATGTAGACTAATTATGCTAATGTTTTTAAGAATAGGAAAGTTATATTTATAGGAAATATACGCGCATTTGTGTGGAGGGAAAGTGAGAAACTATTTTTGAACAACCATCCTCAGTACCCCCGACTGACGCCTTAGATCAAATGACCACCGAAGCGGGTTGTTTGTATATTACCTTGCTCAAGTGTATGTATGATGACTAGCATTGAGAAAACTAAAAAGTTTAGTGGAGTTGAATTAGAAGAGTGACGTTCAAAGATATGTATCAGCATTCGAAAATAGCGTGAGGATATTAAATCACATTGGGGATAAACCATCTCAGTTCAATCGTTCAAGAATCAAACTCCAGTCTACTGAATATGATTTGAGCATCACAGACACAAGCTTAACCATATTGGCAGGAGAAGGAAACTTAAAGCGTTCTCTTTAATCAGGACGTCCCAAGCGTTAATGACACAATTGTTACATACGAAATAAAACAAATAGTTTATCAATGACCCTGGAATGTTGAGCTCGAGGCACCACGATCCCAATGTTTTAACGAGGCAGTGCCAAGCAAGAATATATCAAGGTCTTGCATATTACTGTGGCCGCAGGCTTTTATAGTTGAGCAACGGCTTGGAACCCGTTTGGTTGGTCGCGGAGTCTAAGACGTCACTCTCACAGTAGGTCAGATTGTCTATAACAGAGATATCAGGGCTATAACTCAGTCGGTTGTACTAAGAAAATGGTTTTCCACTTTCACTCTTCGCAATTATGGGTGAATTTTATATAAACAATACCTTCCTCATGCCTATTACACCAGGGTAAGTATGCAAGTATCCCGAAACAAGTGGTGAGAGAGTGCATTTTTTTAAATAGACCCATTTGAATGACTGAGTGGTCAAGAAGCCCGATTACAGATTTGAAGAACCCAAAAAAATTTTCACAATAATGAGCGAGGGAGACCGTTTACAAATTTGGAAAAACCAGGAAGTGCTTAACAATATTGAGTCAGGGAGACCAATTATAGATATGAAGAACTCAAAAAATACTTCAAATTATTTAGTCAGAGAGAACGATTACAAATTTGGAGATCCCAGCAAGTACTCTAAAGTAGTAAGTATGGGAGACCGATTATATATTTGGCTAAACCAGTAAGTGCTTCAAAGTAGTGAGTCATGTGACATATTTGGAAGAATCCAGGAAGTGTTTAAGAGTATTGTATATGTGTGATGGCTTCATTTTACTATCATACATCCTATAATATAGGAGGAAAACGTTAGGTGTTTTCTTTTATAGTCAAATTGCCATAGAAATAACCTTGTCTTAAAGCTCAAAAGAACATCAAATATACTCTCATAAAGGTAAAATTAAAATATTATGATTTACATACATTATTTATACATTCTCATAGTTTCATCGTATTGCGATTCGGCTATAGTTGGGTAGGATGCTTAAATTAAGCTAGTTTATAAATAATATGCCAATATAAAACCATGTTTTAAAAATAGAAACTAAGCAAAGTAAACAATTTAAAAGAGTAAATAAAACTTTTTCAAAATATTCATTTCTTCTATGTTATAGTGAGAGAGAGAGAAAACTATTTTTTTGAGTTCATTTTAAATTTTACAGTATTTTGTAAACATATCTATACTAGACAAATGAAAATAATTTAATTAAGATAAAATATGTTCTAGATAAGGAAATCTTGTTTGATCAAAACCAAGGAAGATCATTAGTTTTACAGGCCTACCTCCTGTTGTTAGTTTATCAAGCGGTGGAATGTTTGTATATAAACTTCATCAAGAATAATACAACTTGTACTTTATTTGCGTCGGTGGGCAAACAGGATAAAGCGTCAACGCCGCCTGGTATGTTTTCTCGGTGATGGGTAAGTCAAGGTTTGAATCCCAACAAAATGCGCAAAATCTATTTTTTCCTAAATGTTTATCCACTTTACCTCCAAGCAAATGAATGTAAATGTACTCTAGAACTCTACCTTCCACACCCCAAATACATTAATAATAATACTTGCAGCTAGTCCATGTGAGTATTTTACATGTGGTACATAATTTTTAAAAAAAATGCATTAAATTACAAACTAATTTAACTCTATAACATACATTGCATCTGGTCACTGTAAGAGACGATATTTAAATTACATCAATGATTAATTTTTCAGTTATGTCGAGAATCGAACATATTTTGTATCTTAACCCTTTGTTGCCCAGCTATAAAGTAAAATGTATAGTCCTTTGTTGACCAATGGTACTTTTAGGTACCACCTTCTTTTAGACCATATAATAAATTACTTGATAATTATGTCAACACAAGAGCCCGTTGGTACTTCTAAGTACCTTCTTCCTTCACAAAGAAATTAAATTTTATCACATTGAACATACTCTGTAGAAACAGGAAGTTGTTTTATTATTGATAGTGTCATGCTATGACTTCATGTATTGGTTTATCTTTTCGTAAATTTATTTATGAGTGCTATGGCTAGAAATTTAAATATTATATATAAGCATTGTGTTTAGTTATATATTAGGATATTACAGTGATATTTTTAGAAGTATAGCAGTGCACATATTTGTTTTATTTGGTTATAAATGTAGTGGACTGAGAAGTACCAATGGGCTACTAGAAGTATTTAGGATATATTTTGAATTGGACTTATAAGTACCTTTGGGCTGCTAATAATTAACGTAAAACAAAAACAAGTAAGTCCCCTTTTTCAATATCGGTTATATTGTTATAAAATATAAACAATTGAAAACAATTGTAAAATACTTTTTCATACTAGGTTTACTCTATAGGCCTAATGTGGGTTTATTTTTGGTAGGTTATGGCAGACAAGAAATTGAACACGTGTAAGCCTACTGTTTCTGACAAACAAATTCTAGATATTTTGTGAGAAGAGCTTCCAGAGGACAATAATCCTGACACTGATACTGAATCTGATGGTGATTTGGATAGTGAGCAAAATGATGATGTTGAGGATATTCCTATAGATATTTATACTGGAAACACATTTGATGACATTTTCCTGACTGAATTGTCAAAACAGCATGGAAGTACAGATACTATCAATTCTCAGCCATCAACGAGTTCACAGACAAATAATCATCTGGATAGATCAGTTAATGTTGACATAGTCAATACTATTCCCTTCCAGAACCAATTAATACTAATACATATAAAAACTATTTCAGAATTGTATTTATATTCAAGTAATTATATTATTCTTTATTCCATGCAGGTTAGTATATGTTTGTAACTTAGACTCTATATAGCCCAACGGTACTTACAAGTACCATAGCCTGAAATAATTGAAATATAAAAATTTTGCTAAAAAGGAAAATATATGTGTATTTTATGAGTCTAGTAGACCACAAAATCATATAGTTAACTTTAAAAAATTGTAATATAACTTTGGTGGGCAATAACATGTAAGAAAGTTAATGGTACTTAAAAGTACCTTCTGTCAACAAAGGGTTAATGTGTATATGGGAGGGTTTTAAATCCTAACCTTACTATTACTGGCCAACTAGAACTTACAAGTTTAACGCCTTAATCCTGGTGCTTATCATGGCGGGTATGAGAAATTAGACCACGAATATTTCACATTAATAATATTAACCACTCATAAGTTATTATAAAACCCATCTACCGTAGGAGTGGGGGTACTTGAAAAATGGCAGAAAATTTGTATTGTGGACATTGATTGAAAGTCACTAATGTGGAAATTATTTTTCGCTGAGTTTTACTATATTATCGATCAAAAATGTTAATAAATGCTTATAATAAAATGTATATTACTGAATAGTTGGATTTTTCGTAGCTTATTAAAAAATAGATATAATAATACAATTATGTAGTTTTTTTTGTTTTTTAAATATGTTATAGGGCATTAAATAATAAATTAAAAAGTATTATTGACTTCACACGAGTATCTTTTATAACTGGCAACCAAATAATAAAAAATAGATATTTTATTATTATTATTATTATTATCACCGCGTCTTACTAACCTTTCGGGTTGTACGCACTTACGCTAATGTGTAATGATAGAGTGATTGTGAGATGAAATGAAGGACCTACAGTTTAACGTGGAATCCGTCACAAGATGTCTTGTCAGAGGTGAAGGAAGGGTTTGGTAATCAGATAAATCTTTGCCGGGACCAAGGATTGAACCCCGGCCGCAAGAATAGAAGTCTGACACCTTACACCTAGACCGCCAGGTCACCGACAATGGATCTTTTCTTATAGCTTAGAGTAAAACCATAAAAAAAATATTAATTAAAAAAATAAAAGTTCTTATTTTGTAAACACATGCGCATGAACACAAGCAAAGACGATGTGTATGACGTCATCATCCCTTGTTTCAGTCGGTTCGCCACCTTAATTTTTGAAAATAAGGCAGCTTTTAAACGCTCTGATTCAGGGGTTTCCAAGCTTTTTGAGACCACGCCCCCTGCCACATGTAGGATTTTCCGTGCTTTGACTCTGTACCCGATAATTTTTAAAAAATTGCCCAAATTCGATATGGTGACAATTTTTAAAAGAAAATTGTCATTTACATCATTAGTTTGTGTTATTTTTTATATAAAAATACGATTGTAGAACAAAATTACAAAATGAAATAATAAGGAATTATAATATACATTTTGTTGTACATGATCTCATGTGTAGAGTTTGTTCATAATGGTGAAACATCTCATAATTTATTTTATAATTTAAGTTTCATTTCTCGCTAACATTTCAAAATGAGACATATTCTTACATGAAACCTGTTCCGGAAGACCAAACAGATTAGACGTAATATATTGTGACTCTTTATACCAACAACAACAAATGAGGGGGACCTGGTGGTCTAGGGGTAAGGTGTCGGATTTCTGTGATGGGGGTTTGGGATCCAATCCTCAGTCCTGGCACAGATTTATCTGATTTCCAAACCCTTCATTCACCTCTGACAGGACGTGTATTAATCACAACTTGTGAATGTGGGGAATGCCAGGCCTCCACCGTGGTTCGGATTCCACGTTAAGCTGTAGGTCCTCCATTTCATCTCTCCATCACCTTACCATTACACATTAGCGTGTGTATAACTCAAATGGGTAGTAAGACGCGGTGATAATAGTAATAATAATAGCAAATGCACGAATATCTTTGAATTTGCAGGTTGCATTTAACGATACATTTTATAAGTTTTAGTTTTTTCCTTATAGCCGCGTCGACACGGAACCTGTGACGCACAGTTTGGGAACTCATGCTCTGGTTTATAAAACCTATTTAAATGAACTACAAATGCTGCTTTCACAATAAATAAATATCTAAACCATTATTTTCGTAAGTTCATGTTTCAAAAATATAAAGAAAAACTGTTAAAAGAAAAAAATTATTAAAAACAAATTGTTAGTTCTTAATGTTTCGATTGCCAAAAGTGACAACCCAACAGATAGTCTTGCAGATCATATGGTTCGGTGAATGGATACACGAAAGTTGATCTAACGTTTTATATCTGTCACTTACCACCATTCCTACCGTAGACGGAGTATAATGAGCCCAACTGAAGAGTGGCTTGTGTTCTTGTTGCGTTCACAAGAAGCGCCAGGTCGAGCGGTCATGGACCTAGGCGGGAAGAGAGAACATAGTTTCTTACAGAGTAGTCCAAGATTTATTCAGTCGGTCGGTGAAGTGTGGTCACACTCGCTGAAACAGTGCCTTCCCTCCCCCTCCCCTGGTTGCCCTCACTTGGCGTCCCCGACCACCAACCGTGCCACGCCCCCTATTAACAAGCGATAAATATAGTTTCTGCTGCCTGCAGTCTCCTCTCTATGATGTAGACACTTATTTAAGAGAGCGGGTTTTCAAGGGCTTACCCTGTATAATTCTCTTTGCAAATTATTCCGCTAAGCATCCACAACTTAAAAATATGTATTTAAAATTATGTATGGACTTGGGGAAGTAATTTGCTTTACAACAAAATACTAGCTTTGAGATATTAGTTCAATTATTATCTATAGCATGAATAATATTATTTTTGCCCTAATTTGAAACAAACTTTGAACGTTCATTTCTCACTATAAAATATAATCGTGTCACTAAGAAAGGAAATATAGGGGCACCATTAATTATACTGTGTATATATACACTATATATATACACACACACTATATTTATATATACTATATATTTTATACATTGGTACTATAAATACTATATATATTATATACAGGGTGTTCAGATATAAATATATATATATATATATATATTGATAGCAAGCCACACACCAGTCCATCTAGAAATGGGAATACGTTCTGAGGATCATCATTAACGGTCCTACATCACAGAAAGTGCTTGCCATTATTTCATGTGCAGTGACGCGCGCCTGAATCCTACGCAACCCATTTTACACGCGTGCTTGCACAGCTTAGGTGTCCCGGCGCTGTACGCCAAAACTTTGAACACGATTTGCATTGTTTTCCGAATATAAGTGTACAAAGATTTTGTATCAATTTAGGTTAAAATCAAAATAGATGTGCTGTTTGGGCATTGAGTGTCCGAAAACCCTGTATAGGGGTCCATATTATATATACACATTGTCCGTATATATTATATGTGTGCATATATATATATATAGCATAATATGTAGGTGTACGAATATAGATTTATATAAAATGCAGTGGTGAACGATCAATCTAAGGCATTAGATTTGTTTTGCACAAGGTCACGGTTAGGTGCAATGATCCTATCCGATTGAAATTGGAATGGTTTTTATCATGGGTTTCCCATCCTCTCTCCACACCATGAGATTTACTTCAAGCTAACCTTAAATCTACCCCAATTTTAGTTTCTTTTTCCACACCACCTCATTGCCGGTTAGGGCTATACACATAAATAGGCCTAATAGCTAACCTGAAGTGCCCGGCTATTCCCGGGAGAAATAGTTTAAGGTAAAGATAGTAAAAGGGGCAAAAATTGTAGAAAGTAAATATAATCAAATATTAAAAAAGGTAGGCCTAAGTAAAACAGGTAAAAGTCTAAAAGATTATTAAAAGGCCAATAGGGGTAGTAACAGTAAAAAGGGAGTAACAAGTTAATGTAATTATTTTTTAGCATTATTTTTAGCACTTTTAAATAACCCCTTTTGGCCTTTTCACCTTTTTTGTAGTATTTACCCTTTTAATCTTTGAATCATTTTTTCCCATTTGGCACGTTTTACTCCCCTTAACCTCCTTAACCCTATTGCCATTTCTCCTTTTTGACTAACTTACCATTTTTACCCTTTTTCTCTTATATCCCTTTTTGCCAGTTTTACCTATCTTTATCATTTTTACATTTTTTTACTTTTCATCCTTTAAAAAAAGTTTATTTTATTTTTTGCTCTATACAATTTTTGCACTATTTACAGATTTTAACATTAAATACCTGGCCTTGTTTAGGAGAAATATTTTAGGGTGAAAGGATTAAAAGGGTAAAAAATCGGCAAACAAGCTGAGGATTAAAAGTAATAAAATATTTTATCCAAAAAAAGTAATTTATAAGTAAAATAAGGTTTAAAAGGAGTTTAGGAAATAGTAAACTCCTTCTACCCTTTTTTCATTCAAACAAGTTCTAACCTGTTAATAGGCCCTCTTACCCCCTACTCCTCCTGTTACCATACTTCCCATTTAAAATCTAAAATTTTCAGCTCTATATATGTATTTGGAGTGGTATTTTTACCTTCCTGTAGAATTTAAGTTTTCTATCACAATGATAGGTAGCTGCAACTATTGGTTTTAGAAATTTGGATCCCCTACCACACTAAACTCTTTTTCAACATACCAATTTTATGAATTTTAAAATGTATTGGGCTATCTAGAATTGTCTCGATACCCCTTTGACAAATTTGAGTTTTCTAGCTCATTTCTATTATTTTTTGAGATTTTTAAATCTCCTGCTTCTTTTTACCAAATCACTCTAAGCAATTTAATATTTCAAGATTTATTTGGTTATTTGGAATTTTCTCTCTACCTAGTCACCAAATTTTAGTTTTCTACCTCATTGAAAATATGTTGCTACTAATTTATTGAATCCCTATTTATAAATTTACCATTTTTTTTAGATTTTTCTGATTATATGGGACAGTCCATCTAACTTTTTGCCAAATTTCAGCTTTCCGGCCCATCTATCAATTTGTTAGCAAGTATTATATTCCAACCCTCTTTTTTCCCCTTCCTAACGAATGCCTTTGACCAGAAAAGAACTACCCTGTTGAATTTCTAAATCCCAGATTCAGGTGTTTGGGGGGATACGGTGATGGTTAGTGACTCATAGGTTTCGTCTTTATTATCATAGATTATGATTATGTGATAGGGATGAGCCAGGTATAATTTAGAAGAAATGTACTTTAGTTCCCCTTAAGGAAGAGTGGTTAGTCATTAATGAATTATGAATACACGCAACTAGGATACAAACGCCAACCTCCCCGTCACCATCAGACCAGACTAAACTAGTTAGACATTTTGGGGCTGTAAATATCGTAGGATGAGGTTTGTACTCACACGTTAGCCAATTATCCATACGATACAGACTAATTTTTTAGAAATGCGTCTTACTAACTATTCATGCTATACACATACGCAGGCCTACTATTTACGACAAATTACAAGAGATGAGGAAGGCGGAATTTAGGAGAGGGAATGCAAAACTATTTAAAAAAAACACCCCTTAGTACACCCGATTGAGTCTTAAACCACGATCTCCCTCTCATCGTCAGGCTAATCTATTGTGAGAATAATTAATGCCTTTTAGACCACGAGACAACGGAAAAAGGTACCTGCTTGTTACTATTACACTGGGAGATTCTCAAGACTAAACTATAAATATGGCCTTTAAACCTCATGGTCCTTTTAATCTTAAATAACCTGCTAGCTAAACCTACAGATAAATAGTAAATTTATTTTAGTTTTTTATGTACGACCCAATGCTTTTGTGAAATATCCTTTGATTATACTAAACTACATAAAAACATAGGTAATAAAAAGTGAGTTTTAAGTTGAATCCATCTATCATTCTTTGCAAGCATATTAATATTAAATTTTGTTTTCCATCCCTTCTTCCAAATACTAGTGCTTGTGCATTTACTCTAGCTTACCTCCACATCCTTACCAAGGATTAAGATTCTAGATAGCTCTTGTGTGGATACGTATGAACTCAATAAAATATAACAGCTCAATTTCCAACGAACATGAAGTTTAAATAGTTGTTTTTTCTAGGGCAAACAAAACAACTAGCATGCAACTTTAGGTAGCCTCATTGATAAGTATTCGGACAACGGGTTTAAGGCAGGCCCGCACTAATAACACCAAAACGTCACTTATATAAGTCAGTGACTTTTCAAAGGGTAAATTATCCTAACGTGTTAGCCAGGGTTCGACATCCACTTGTCTGGGGGAACAAACACCTCTTGTGAGGCTTCTCTAAACCATAATGGCTGTGTCCATCGAGCGTAGCCACGCACATTACATGCGTAGCTGGCAATTTAGGATACGATTAGCTCGTGCCTGCCAGCGACTTGTCTGGGAGGATAAAACACCCTTTGCGAGGCTCTTCTAACACATGTCTGTGTCCATAGAGCGTACCCACGCACACTACATGCGCAGCAGGAAGTTTAAGAACGAATGACCACGTGCTCGCAATCAATCCCTGTCATCACCGGACAACTTGGAAATTTTTCCACCCCTTTGGCCAGGTTCCCTTGGCGGGAGGAGTTGGCTGGATCCCCCTTCCGCAAGTGCTGGACATTTTCGTAGGGGCGTTAAGGTGGGAGCATACTATAGCGTATCGCTCCACACATGTTCGGACAACATTCCCGTCTGTGAGTTTTAGCTCCATTTTAATTGAAAATAGTGTAAAAATGGAGCCGATATGTTGCGATATGGAAAAGTGCGCATCCTGTTTTGTTTTCCTAATTTGTTTCCCCCTCTTTCTCTAATTGAGTGTGGGTATAATTCTAAATTTTACATTACACCTCTATACTCCCATTAGTGGGTATCCCGGATAGTTAGTAGGGTGCGTAGCACTTACAACCATGCTTTCGTAGCTCAAACTCATATTTCCAAAAATACATTTTTTCCCCTCGACGTGAATTGAGCATAGTCGCTTAAAACCCCTAGAAATAGAGTCCACTTAATAAACAAAATAGGTCAGACGTGTTGAAAAGTTAAATCCATTTTATATTTATTAAGGCTCATCCTAAACACGTTCAAACCATTAACAAGACTTAGAATGTGCGCTAAAATAGGTTTAAAAACCATGTTATTACTTTGTAGTGTTTATTATGTGAGGATCTAAATATGAAAGTTCTGTGTTAGCTTAAGAAGAGCACTCATTACGTTTGCAGTACATCCATTTTACAAAAATATAGACCTCTTTATAGCTGTGCGACAAAATTAAAAGAGTTGATACCTCATCGCCACTTCCATAAAAATTAAAATGCGAGGTCAGATTGTTTTAAGTGTCTTTTTACCCCTTGGAGAGAGAAGTATTGTGAAGTAAAAAAATTTACACCCAAAATGTTGATAAATATCTAATTTCCATGACACCATGAAACTGAAAATGTTTCCGTGATTTCGTCTGTATGTCTCTCTGTGTGTCTGTGTCCCGGCCTAGAGCCGAAACAATTTTTCCGAATGACTTAATCTTGATATCTATGTTTTTTTATAAGTTTCCTTCAATAAGTTATTTAATCCCATAACAACTTTGGTTTTGGATTTTTATTCAGGCATTGTTTAGCATTACAAATAAAAAGGTGATTCTTATTTTACCATGAAAATGACATTGAGAGTAATCAACATATGCAAAAATTTCCAAAGTTGGTTATAACTTCGCAACTATTTAAGATCAGAAATAACTTATCATTGTAAAGTTGTATTACTATTAAGAATAATCATCTTTTATTTGAAATATACATTTATAAAACCAATAGGTTCTTAGATATTAGCAAATATATATATATATTATTCAGGTCTTTAAAATGTGAAATTGATTATGTTCTTCGGTGGACATGATGTTCCTCTTTTCTTAAAGTTTCTGTACCAGTGTATATTATTTCATCCACGCTCTTTGGTCAAGTATTTCTGCAACAATGTATATTATTTCATGTCAAAGTCTTACTAGTTTTTAGTAAATGTATCAATTTTTAAGGTAATCTAGAAAGTCTGTGCAGTGCATCATACCCGTTATTTTTATTTCCCGCTTTACAACTCCTACAGGATATACACATTTAATTACAATAATGGATTAGAGATAATAAAAATATAACTAAGAGGAAGTGTACATACATTTTCGTGGGGATTGGGAAACTATTTGGGGGGGGGGGGGAA
>CABEEJ010000953.1:54205-81031 GCA_901482245.1 Timema douglasi | reverse complement strand
AGAGAAAAAAAAAAAAAAAAAAAGAGGGAGGTGAAAAAATTTTTTGTGGGGATTGGGAAAATTTTTGGGGGGGGGGGGGGAATACTCAGTACACCCGGCCGGGATTCACGCCCAGAACTCCCCGTCACTGGAAAACTAGACCAGATAAGCTTGACAGTCCACCCGTTGGTTTTACTGACCTTATGTACCCATACCATGACCCCACAGCAGAGTGACAAGAACATTCTGGATTTGGAGGAATGAAGGCTTTAAGGCAATCGGCCCTTTTCCTTTGGTGTGAAAATGCAGAGCCATGGGAACAAATGGTTATCTTCAAAAAGTTTTATTGTTTTGCAATTTTCTTTTCTGAAACGATTTGTTAAAGAATAGAAGCATGTTGATCAAGTTATACTTTTTATTTAAACACCACCTCTATAATTTTAACAGTGATCAAATGTCAATAATGTTGACATTTTTCAATAGAAATCTGCTGGCTTCATAACAAAAAATAAGAAAATGTAACACCTAATAAACATTGATACATTATCTTAGAAGAGGTGTTGAAAATATTACTATAAAAATTTCATCCATTCTGGAGAAAAGTGGTATTTCCAAACGTATGATTTTTCCGAAAGACCTGTCCGGTAGCTAGCACCATCTACGTTTTCCGTGATCCATTTGTTTTTTGTTGGTGCAGAAGGATACTTTGGTCGGTGGTGAACCCACTCTACACCTTTCACCCTCCCACCTACCATCCCACAAAATAGGTTTTAGATTTGCACTCGACAGGGACAAGGCCTTTAACTCTCATTTCCTTACATCCTACCTTAAAAGGCAAAGTTTGATACCAAACGAGAGGAAACAGTTTACTAGTACAGCCCCACCAAACCAGATTACCCTGGCAACAACCCCTATATCATCAGCGGTTAAAAATTAGATGACTGAAGAAAAGTACTGTGTAACCGGGAAGGTCCAGAAAGGGCGTTTTTATGGAAAATCTGGCAATTTTTTATTAGTCATTATTTTTACACCGTTACAATGTAAAACAATTCACCCCCCGAAAAAAAATCATACAATTATAAAACATATAATAAATAATTAGTTTTTTGTTAAAGTTAGTAATTTATTGTATTAACTTGACTAAATAATATTAGATACCCATCAATCAAACTGTAAGCTGGTACATTGTGTCCCCCCTCTTCTTGAGTCACTACCCCCCCCCCTATATAGTTCATATGACATAAAATGTGTCGGTGTGAGCTAGATAATTCACTAAAGTCACTATTTTATTCCAAGTGAGTATACACATTTAATTGGCGATGCCATATAAAATTTTAAAGGTAGCGTTAAATATTTTATGTTATATTAACGTGAAGGTAGAACTCTTCCCATTGATTAAATATTTCTCACCTAAAACTTTTACACTTTACGAGATGCGTTCCGTAATTTACGACTGGCAAGAAATTGGATGAAAATGGAGAATGTTGATCAAGTATACACTTGAGAGGATAGAAATGAAAATATTAGTGCATGACCCGTAAAAGGTAATATTCCTCTACGTGAAGTTTAACAGCGTCGACAGCTATTTTTCAATATAAATGACATTAAAGGAAACATAGTTTGACAATACCCCACTATCTAAAATTCAATCTAAATTGGTTTAGTATGTTTACACAGGTTAACTTTCTTTTGTATTTACTTTGAAGGGTAAAGATATGTAAGCTATCAGAATGCTTGACTCATCAGTAAAGGCAGAAATTTATATTTGGTTTTTTTGTGCACCACATCTTACTATCCGTTCGGGATATTCACATATTTGCACTAATTGGCTAGGCTTGATGGAGTTGGAATTTAGAGGAATTGTACCAACATTTGAATATAGGGATAATGAGAAACTATTTAGTAAACACCTACTTCAGTACACTAGAACTGGAACTAAACCAGATCTTCCTGGCATCAATAGTCCAGGCGGGTGGCTTGGTGGTCTAGGGGTAAGGTGTTGAGACTTCTGTACTGGGGGTCCGGGGCTCAATCCTCGGACCTGGTACATATTTATTTGATCACCAAACCCTTCCTTTACCTTTGACAAGACGTGTAATAATCACAACTTGTGAATTTGTGGAAGGACAGTTCCCCGCCGTGGTTCGGATCCCACGTTAAACTGTAGGTCCTCCATTTAATCTCACAATAATCCCACCATTACACATGAGCGTAAGTGCGTAAGTTAACATTACGCCCGGACGGGTAGTAAGACGCGCTTCTGCTGCTGCTGCTAATAATAATAATAATAATAATAATAATAATAATAATAATAATAATAATAGTCCAGGTTATTGATAGTGATGCAATGTAATGGAAGTCCACCCTTAGATCATTCGACCACCGAGTCAGATAAATCCAGACTTAGTACTCGACAGGTTGCAATAAGGAAGTTTGTTCCACATCACTTAGAAGTATTTTTTTTCTATTAAAGGCAGATGCGGTTCTTTAAAAAATACCCATCTTTATATTATTCTCTTAGATTGGGTTATGTCAATAGTGTTTACGGAGAAAGAAACTCGAATCCTTTCCTTTCTTCAGAGACTAAAACAAATTAACTGAGAGGATTTAAAAGGCAAAAAAATTGAACCATACTGGTTAAATAATATGCTCTATTATATTCAAAGTGGCAGCTACAGTTTTGCAGCTGCGTTCGTAGCTAATTTAAACTAGGCAATAAATAGCTGTTGTATCAATTTAAATTTGATAAGCTGTAGAATATGAAGCGCTTGTGCTTTTTTTAACTAGGGTATTTAGCGCTCACTTTTTAAATTTACTTTCTACTTACATACAATCTTAATTTTAGTATTGACACAACATCTAGTAACTCAGTCATTAATGTATCACTGTCAAAAGGAATCTCTAATTTAATTAATGGAAGTATTTTGGACATGTCAACAATCAAACCTTGGACTCTTAGTTTGGTAGGGATAATTGATGTTGACCTAATTAAGACGTCAGATAATAATATTCTACTGCCACTAAACATAAGTGACCATGGAAATTAAACAATATGTTTACCTGTCTTACCACATCAAATATCATCGGTGTAAACGTACTTTTATATCTGTCTGTCTTACCACATCAAATATCATCGGTATAAACTTACTTTTATATCGGTCTGTCTTACCACATCAAATATCATCGGTGTAAACTTACTTTTATATCGGTCTGTCTTACCACTTCAAATATCATCGGTGTAAACGTACTTTTATATATGTCTGTCTTACCACATCAAATATCATCGGTGTAAACGTACTTTTATATCGGTCTGTCTTACCACATCAAATATCATCGGTGTAAACTTACTTTTATATCGGTCTGTCTTACCACATCAAATATCATCGGTGTAAACGTACTTTTATATCTGTCTGTCTTATCACATCAAATATCATCGGTTTGGATGTATTTCTACATCTATCTATCCTACCACATAAAATATCATTTTTCAAAATGTATATCATATCTACTTGTCCTACCACATAATATATCATCCATGCAAGTGTACCTAAGGGTTTACCCACTCTACCATTTGAAAAATGTGACCAGCTCAAAAACGCTAAGCAAAATATGTTTAGTTTTTCTAATAGTGGGTAAACCCACATAATTCACTACAAATGCTAAAATTTAAGCTCGTATGGTCTTGTTTTCAGATGATGGGTGAGTTTATAGAGGGTATTCTTACCTAAATGGTTTCCACAACGCCTCACGAAAATGTGGAAGTATGTACTTTGAACTATACCTTCCTCATCTACACCAAAATAATTTAATTTTCTATTATATATGCTAAATTTAGTAAGGTGTGGTGTGAAAAAGTTGAACACGCATTTGTTTTGTTTAAAATAAAGTTTCTTAAAATAGCTGTATTCATTTACCGGCTGGTCGCCGACTACCGAAGTAACGCGGTTAAATCGTTTACTTCACCACTAAAATCCCGACCTAAGCCTTATGCATGTCTCTACGATTTGCTCCAGTTTGGTTAAAACCCCCAACAACTTTAACGCTGTTGTACTTCAGTATATAATGTTTAGTGCTCCTAAGGGAAGTTCATACGGAATCCCTTTTCAACCACCACCCTACCACCCCCAGCCCTCCCCTTAATCTAAATCTGCCAGAGTAAAGTCGCCGGCAATTGTTTTCATCGTGCGAGTAACTATGGATAAGGGGGAGTTTTGGGCATTAGGGTGTCGGGGTGGGGAAGGGAAGGATTAGCTTTGAGAGTCTAGCACGCACATGTTCACAAACATACATACCACTACAAGCTTAGCCATATACTGAACCCCTCCCCCCTTGTATACTTAATGTAAACAAAGCTTATCAAATCCTTCTTATAAACTCTCTGGTTTGTGTATGTATTTTTGCATTAGGTGAAATATAGTTAATGTGGACATTGTAAAGCCCAGTTCCGAAAGCCACATTAACTGTACACGTCTATATTACGATCCTAGGGGCTTACATATTGATAAAACAGGTATATTTTAACATCGGCAAACAAAATAAAATTGGTTAAGGCGATTGGTCCTTTTCATTTGGCGCGGAAATGCAGAGCCATGGAAACAAACGGTGTATTCAAGAATAGAAGCATGTTGATTAAGTGTACTTTTTATATATACACCTCCTCTATAATTTTAACAGTGATCAAATATCGATAAAATTGAAATTTTTTAATAGAAAACTGCCGGCTTCATAACAAATATAAGAAAATGTAACAATTAATAAACATCGATACATTACCTTAGAAGGGGTGTTGAAAATATTAACATATAAGTTTCACTCGCTCTCAAGGAAACTGGTATTTCCAAACGTATGATTTTTCCGCAAAACCTGTCCGGTAGCTAGCACCATCTACGGTTTCCGTGATACATCTGTTCTTGTTGGCACGTAAGGTTGTAAAGCCACGCCAAGCCTTTCACCCTCCCACCCACCATCCCACAAAATAATTTTTAGACTTGCACTCAACATGGCCAAGGGCCTTAAGGGTTGATAAGAATGTCATATTTTGCTGTAACAAAAATATATAATCTCAGCTACTATGTAGATCAGTTAAAGGGCACCATAGTATTAGAGAAAAGATGACAACATATTTGGATCAATCTTTTATAATAATTTAAAAATACTATCCAAACACACTGTAATTCATATTCTTCAATAAAAGTGTATAGGCCAGACTCAGTGGCTGCATGGAAGCATCACTCTCTAAATAGATTGGGCTGCAGCTGATAGAGAGATCAGGGTTCCAGTCCCTGTAATATTTACTAAAGTTAAGTTTTCCTAAATATTTTTCCACACTTTCTCGCAAATGTGGTTATATTTTCTCCAAATAAGGCATTTCTCATCCTCACCACATAGCGTAAATAGTCCAAATTCGTAGAACCCGAGTGGTTTTTAAGATGTAGTACTAACAAAAGAAAAATTTAAAGTAAACTACTTTAAGTAAGTTAGGAAAAAGGTCGACTAATGTAAGGTCAATTATGTTGAGTTAGATAATTGACTGAGTTGAGTGAGGATTTGTACTAATTAGACCATATGGAATTTAGTCTTTCGGTTGGTTCCACGATTACTAACAAATTCGTGGACTAATTATAGCACAATTTGGAAGGGAAATGATTTGAAACGAGTTCAAACTACGTGTGTAGGCCTATATGTTTTATTTTTACATCTGTGGTGAGACTGACCTCTTAAATAACGTGAACAACGGGTTTTCTCTTTGATTATAATGTACTAATAGTAGATCGTTGTAACGATGGCTGCAGATTATTGCGCGTAAATTGATTCAAAACAGATTATTGTGACAAGTTCAATAGAGAGGGGCTCACTAAACTTTATAATCAAGAGCTTATAATTATACAATTGTTAAAATTGTAGAGTAATATATAGTAGTCAAATTACCTAAAGTCACCTCAGTTTCAACCGACACCTTGATGTAGTGGTCAATGCAACTGGCTACAAGCCTAGAGGTCCCGGGCTCAATTCCCAGCTAGTACATTGGCTATTTTTCCCTTAAGGTGAGTGTACCCAAAGGTCACCAGGGTTTGGTAAATTAGACTTAAGTTGGGTTAATACTCAAATCAGCACCCCTATTTCATAATCACTTTCATCACATCATCTCATTGCTGGTACGACGTGTAGACAACCTCCTATGGTGTACCGTGGGTGACCCTTTGTGCCACCAGAGGGGCTAATAGTCTAAACATAAGGTTATACAACCTGGATATCAAAGTCCCTCCCGGTCATATGTGCCATATGATTTTAAAAAAACCTTACCGATTGTGAAAACTCTAGTCTTTTTCTCTGATTATCTTGCGGGATTATAATCTACATCCGTGGGTCTCCGGAAAGCCTCCACCAATGTCAAGTTAGACCTGGCCGATTTATATATGAATCTTGACTCCGGGGCTAAAGTCTCACCTTAAAAAATTATCACTATCAGTCGATGAAGGGTGTGGGGGTGGGGGTGAGTTGTTAATTTAATGGTCATTTATTTTTTAACAATATTTGAGTGTTTTTTATATCAGGGTAGTAAGCCATTAGTTAAACAAACACAAACCCTGTTGAGGCATTAAGTTAGAAGATTAGGCCAAAACATCTTACTATTGAAATGAGATCTTTGATATGTTAGTAGTAAATATGTTACATTACAAATCCACCGTAAAATTCTTGAATTGGATTATTTCAGTACTACAAAGATCTGTGTTCTATGAAAGTAATGAAAAGGTAAATACAAAATTTTTTAAAGAGAAAGTAATTTAAAAAAATACAAACAGTTTTAAAGAGAGTAAGTAAATAGCATGATTTTAAATTAGTAGAAAAAGGGTTCTCAAAACACATAGGTACACCTAATGCATTTTACAGTAGAACTTTTTTAATTCTAAGTCCAAGGGGTACCTGAAAAAATTCAAAATATATGAAATTTGAATTAACCATTTTTATGTATATTTTGATAATTGTTAGCCTACACAATAAATAAATGACATAACTATATGCTACATATAAACACATTTTTTATAAATGATATATAAAACACCTGTGCAAATATGAAAAAGAAACAAAAAAAATCGAACACAAAATATATAACTTGTAAAAATGATCATACAAAAATTGTAAAACTAAATTTTTTTCGCTTAAATGATATAACAGTGGAAGAAACTAGTGATTCTATTTTGTTGTAGTTTGCTTATCTTAACACAATAAACAATAAACTCGAACTTCAAGTTCCCTGATTGTATTAAAAAATACTGCCTTTGACGTTTCACGTCTGGTTGGATTTCAGTGAATCTTCTCAGGCTATCCATAGTATTGTAGATGGGTTCCATTTTACTATTCCTCAATGAATAATTTTATTTTACATGCTTGGCTAATGGGGTGATTTAATAAAGATTTATTCTTGACAAAATTATTAATGTACTGTATAGGTTTCGAACTCTCCAAATGTTTTCTTCTGAAACTTGAATTAAATTTAGTTTTTTTTACCATTGATTTAAATTGAAATTTCATGGGGAATCATGGTGAGTTTGAATTATCCAATTTTTCAAATTAGCCATATCCCACTCTATATAAATACATATTATATACATATATTTAACATTTATATATCATTATTAGTGATGAATATGATTTTACTCAATTATAAAAGTCTCTAAAATGGTTTAATGATTAAAAAACACTTTGAAAATATGTTTTTTTTATTATGTTGTACTACCTAAGTACACCTAAAAAAATATTTTGTCAATTATCTTGTTTGCTCACAACTAAGATATTAGTACTAATTACTATCGACGACATAAATCAAAGCTACACTCACCAATGTTGTGAAAATCAACCATTTTCTTCCGTCCTTATATTTCCAATGTGAACACCCTTACCTGCGAATAAAGAATGAATCAGTTAAAATGTGTACACTTTGTTTTTTTATCACCTCGTCTTACACCTGTTCAGGCTATTTGCATAAATGATATTTATTGTATTTCTTCAATTCTAAGACATAATTTTATCTCATTTAAACGTCTCTAAAAACGAGGTGCAGCTTAGGGCCAGTTTCATATACAGATTGAGTACGGCTGAAGTGTGGCACTACACTTAATACAGGACGACACTTACTTATATTAGAGTGGAATAGGCCAGCTAAATGTGTGAAAATGGTCCATTCCATTCTGGTCTAGGTAAGTGTCGTCCTATATTAAGTGCAGTGCCACACTTCAGGCGTACTCAATCTGATTATGAAACTGACCATTAGAATCAGTGTCGTCTTAGGTTGGTTTCACACCAACGAGTCCCGAGTCGAGTCGAGTCTCACTGAGTCGAGTCCAATCTGACTCTAGAGTCAAGACCTTTCACACTGCCGAGTCGAGTCATCGATTCAACTAGTTTGATCAAAGTGCTCGTGCAAAAAGGATGCAGTCCTAGCGATTTCCATAAATACAATTGTATGGAGACGCCGGTGTAGACGTCTATAAAGACGTCGCTCAATGTGGATTCACCCAATTAATGTGAAACGATGCACCTTTGGTAGTTTTTCACATTTGTTTCCAGATCTTTTAGCCAACCCCAAAAAATTATATAATTATTTTCGAATGAGTGAAGAACAGTATGTAACACTCACTGCAATGATATACGCTCTGCTATTTGTTTCCAAATAGCGGAAACTGCATTTCTATCCCGATGTTTGGGATGGGATGGGTTATAAATTGCAGGATTCTCCTGAACTAGAACAATGAGGTGTTCAGTGTCCATGCTGTTAGCCTCGGAAAGCACGTGGAAATACTAAACTTGACTCGGCTGGACTGATGAAATCTGTAATCTGCCGCATCATGGACTCTTGACTCGCCTGGACTCGGCTAGACTCGGGGTGACTCGACTCGCCGGTGTGAAAGGTTTTGGTCCACCATCGTGCTGTCAAATGCAATATGTACTTGTCTCAATTGATGAGTCAGACTCGACTCGACTCGGGACTCGTTGGTGTGAAACCAGCCTACGAGTCGCAGTTCTTTTTCAACCAACGCCCTCGATGGCTCAGAAGACGATACATTGTGGGATAAATGATTTGAGTATGTGAATAAAATTAAACTGTATATTTTTACTTTATTTTGAACAAAAAAGTATTATAAAAAATTACATAAACACTTACCTTTTCTCGCCTCCCCTACATCCCCACCTTAATCTGACTGTAATTGTATTTTAAAATGACTTACATAACTCACTCTTATAAAATATACTACTGTGAATTATTGTAATGCTGGATATTCTTAATTATTTACTAAGACCTACTAAGAGAAACATTAAATTTGACAAGTTAAATTAGTTTAAATATTTAGGAACAACTTTGGCTATTAATTACGATATTAGATTGGAGATTAGGAAAAGAATAATGTCAAGAAATGTATGCTATTACTAGGTCAGTAGGTTTTTGTCATCTCGCCTGTTTTCAAGGAATTTAAAACTCAGAATGTACAAAACAATCATTTTACCGGTTGCTCTCTATGTGTGTGAAACGTAGTCTCTTACCTTAAATCACACAGAAAAAAAAGGTACGAAACTCCGCACGGACTTTCTCGCTCTATTGTTTGAAAATGGAAATAGTTACTCAAAACTCTTCATATATATGAAACTAAATAATATACACTATCAAAACCATGCATAAATTGCACTATACTTATGTAAAATCTTTTTTTAGTCCCGGTTTTAAATTTTTAAATTTTATTTTTAAATAAATAATGTCCTCATTTGTATGTTTGGACTGATAAAAAAAGATCAATGTTGGGTTCACAAGGGTCAACACTTCGTATTAAAATTTTAACTTCCGGTTAACATTTTCGACCTTTTATTAGGTGTTGAAAATCTTCATGCCATCGCATTGCTATTAAACTCCTAATTTATAAATTTTGACCAATAAAAAGTGTAAATATTGATTAATGAGTCTAAAATGGATGTAGATCATTGTTGTACAAATTTTTCTCCTAAGAGGTTTAAGGGAAAACAACAAACTTTTAGAGACTTACTTATATTTAGTTACTCTATGGCACTGGAGAATTATTTTGTTAAAACTTAAGTAGTATTTCTTTACAACTAAAGTTCACAAAATTGTATTAATATATTTGCCAATATCTCAGAAACTGCTGGATTTATAAAAATATATTTCATATAATTTATTTTTTATTGTTAATAGTGCTACAATTTTGCAATGATAAGTTATTTAGTATCTCAAATAGTTGCGGAGATGCGGAAGTTTCTGCTTCTGTAAAGTACGCTAAAATCAATTTTCATATTAAAAAGAAAATAGCCAGTTTATTTATAATCTTAATCAACACCCAGATACAAATTTTAATCAAAATTGTTAGAGTCGATTTTGAGAAAATTGATTTTTTTCTCTTTTTGCCCTTTCTTAAACTATACTTAATATTAATTTAAACAAACACACAAACAGACGTAATTGAAAATACCACTTTTTGGGATTCGGGGGGTCTTAAGACGTCGAAAATCATCAACATATAAGGTTAGATTTTCTTTTGTGGTCGCAATACTTTTACCTTTTGTGTTCGAAAAGTTAAAGAATATATATATATATTTAAGTATATCTTGAAAGTTATTGGTTTTATAGAAGTATGCTTTTTATAAAATACTTATAATATAATGAGACCTATATAATTGTAACGATAAGTAGTTTTATATCTCAAATAGTAAAGGAGATATTATAAAAAAAAAAGATAATTCACGTATCAGACCGGAGCCCTTAAAGCCGTTTTGCCGAAATATTGAGAGAATCTTTTTTTGGGGGTATTTATGAATGTTTAAAAATGAAATTTAATCAAAATCGTTAGAGCCAATTTTAAGAAAATAGACTTTTTCACTTTTTGCCCTTCAGTAAGCTACCCTTAATTTTAGGGTTAGATATACAATTCCAAAAAGTACTCGGGGCAGCCTTATGAAAACACTAGATACAAAAAGTTTTAGCCCAATCGGTAAAGTAGTTTAGGCTCTAGTTGGAGGTACAGACAGACAAATGGAAAGTTAAAAACAATTTTTTTTATTCGGGGGGTCATGAAACGTCAAGATTCATCAAAATCTCGAGTTCGATTATTTTGACGATCACAATACTTTCTCTACCTGTAAGATAGCGAGAAAGTAGAAAAGAATAGGGTTTTCGAAAACAAGGTGCTTAGGAAGATATTTGCTTCAAAAAAAGATATGAGACTACTGAGTATTGGAGGAAGTTACATAACCTGTACTCATCACAAGACATTGTTAGTATAATCAACTATCGTAGATTACGGTGGGCAGGACATGCAGCACCAATGGGAGAATCTATAACCGTGTTCAGGGCACTCGCAGCCAAACCCAATGGGAATAGACCATTGGGAAGACCTAGATGTAGATGGGAGGATAGCATTAGAATCGACCTGAAAGGGATAGGGCGTAACGAGGTGGACTGGATATAGCTAGCTCAAGATAGGAATAGGTCACGTACTTCTGTAAGTGCAGCAATGAAATTCCAAGTTCCCAGTTCCATAGGGTAAGTAAGGTATGTTAAAAACTAATTAAAACATTAAAAAAAATATGTTCATGTATTCAAAGTGGTAGATTAGTAATGAATAAATCCCTTAAATACTTACTATTAACACACAGGCCTTGTGTGGAAGTTGTAAAAAACTCCTCTCTTCCCTTTGTTTATTCGATTCTCAAATAAGATGGGATATCCCTTTATGTATGGCATAACTCATAGGAAAATCTTTGAATCCCCTTTAATATTCAAAACAAAAAAGGTAAAATTATATAAACATTAGATTATATTGAACGTGAAAGTCAAGCGCTGGCACTGTATAATACTAACATGCCCCTGTGGGTCACGACATGGTTACCAACCCCATCATGTCCAAGATACAACCCCACCCCCTTGCCCTGTGAAGCTAATGTTGTTACATACACCGCAAAGGGATATTGGTATCCCTTACATTCCTTGCTGTGGCCCTTGGCTCATTAAGTTACGTGATTGGCCTGTGAGCTCCTCGGAGCATTAAGGGTTGGAGGGGTGGTGGTAGGTGGACGGAGAGAGGAGACGGCAGTGATAAACGTACCAGTAGCAGTCTAGGTACGTGCTATGCGGGTAGTCAGGCCTCGCCTTGCCAGATAACAAGCTTCACTTACCAACTTTTCAGGATGGAAATTAAGATTAGGAGAAAGATATTAATTTTTTTTTTGAAGGAAGGGAATATTAATTGCAATAATATAGTGAAGCCAAATATGCTTAGTGCAATATTTTTCATCATTATTACAAATCAGAGATGGCTCATGGGATGTTTCCCAGGGTAAGCAAGGATTGACTAATAAACTGTTCCTTTTCATTTACTATCCATCAAATCAACCACACACACAACAATGTAATGAACGAATGTATGTTTATTGGAATTAGAGTGCAAATTTAATACTGAATGGTAAGAAATAATTTACTAGTACAGTGGGTCCGTACAATGGTACCAATAGTCCCCCCTTCATGGTGGCCCTTCCATCAAGCATCACTTGCCTTTATATTAGCTTTTTAACTACGCTGGATTATTATTCAGATTCTGGGTAGTAAATTTTATAATACAATTTCATAATTTAAAAGGCTGCTTTTTTTAGGGTTTCACGTCTTATTTGATGTCAACACTATTGACAGCTAGCTCAAATTCAAAGACATAAAATGTGAAAGTATTTTTTTTTTCAAGGAAATTCACCAGTTTACACGTAAAGAGAATTAAAAAATAAGTAGTGGAACCCACCGTGCCACTTCTTAGTGCACGCCACTCGTATTATAACTAAAACATTTATTTAATGTTGGAAGAAAGCATAGCTATACAATTAATATATATGAAAGGCGAAGCTAGGATGATGAAAGTTTATGATTACGTAAACCAATCATAAGAGAGTAATTTTGAATAAATTGAAAAATGACACCTAGACACGAAAATATAACCCGATACCTTTGGTTTAGCGTACCAATGCTCTAACATTGAGCCAGCCAGGGTCTATCAAGTGGTTATGGTCACTCTTCAATCGTGTTTTAAGACAGATCATGTGATGGACGTATGGATTCTTGGTCGGAGCTGAGCATGCCAGTCGGACTCGCTGTCGCTCAGTCAAACCTACCTATTTGAGCAAGATAATTTTAGTCAAACGCTTTATGCTACAGTGGTATATCAGTGATTCAAACTATCCAGTTTGAGGAAACATATTAAAGTGTATTTTAAGGTTATTCTTGAATAGATGAGAGAAAAAATAGCATTACTATTATTATTATTGTCTTTATTTACATATGCCAGGCCTCCACCGTGGTTCGGATTTCACGTTAATCTGTAGGTCCTCCATTTCATCTCACAATCACCCTACCATTACACATTAGCGTAAGTGCGTATAACCCGAACGGGTAGTAAGACGCGGTGCAAATAATAATTTATTTACATGGTGAAAATAAGGTATAAGTCTTCTCTTACATTTAACCATATCTTAAGTTAGCATTACACTACATTAGAAACTATCATCATTAAATAAAACACAGGAGACAAGTATTTGAAGAAAACCATACACATGAACATAAAATATATAAAACATTGCTATGAGATAAATACATACAGAATCAGCAACCAAAACAGTTGGAGTCAGAGTCTACCACAATACTCATGCAGCCAATCCTGCCGTTGACAAGTTGATGGTAATCAATATTCTAGAACCTGAGAGCTCTCTAGGATATTTATTCTCCTCCTTTTCCTCCCTTTTTGTGAAAGCAAGTTTCAAATTACAACATGTTAATCCTTTTCAAACGCAGCCCACATACAAGCAAACAAACAAACAAAAAAACAAAACTAAACGTCACAAAAGAATGAAAGAAACATGAAGTGCTTTTGTTCCAAATTCAAAAAGGTGTAATGTAATAAAATGAAATTAAAAATATAATAAGAGAAAGGGGGTTTGTGGGGAGGGAATTTATTGTACGTTTGTAATTTGTATGTGTGTTTTCCTATATGTATCCATGTATGTACTGTACGTATGTGTAATGTTTTGCTGACGTCAATGTAAATAGAATTGAATACCACGTTGTCGAGTTGAATAACGAAGTTGATGGATGTTTCGAACGTAAATGTCACCAACAGGAATCAGTGCGAAGGAAGGGTTCCTTCCCCCAAACCCCCACCCCAACCACCTTTCTTCTCTTCTCCTCTCCACCACTCTCGGATATGTGGGAAATAAAAAAAATTAACTAAGATTAATATTGTTTTCTATGAAAATTATTTGAGGATGATAAATTTATCTTTGTTTTGTAAATACAAAAATGGCTACCGCACCGATGGATGAGTGGTCTAAGACCATATACTCATATTTCAATTAATCTCAGCTGTCGTGGAGGTGGTGCTTGAGTCCTAGTCGAGTGTTTTGGTGATGATTTTACGAGTCCATCCACTCTCTATGACAATTAGGATGCATTTAATTGTTATTTTCTTCTAACTTGCTCTTTTTCTTGTCCTTGTCTTGAACATTTTAATAAAAACAATAATTAGAGGCTATGTACTGAGAACCAGATTCATATTAAAACTATGACGCTCTCGAACGCAAAGTAATTCCACAATACGTGAATAATTAATTTAGACTACATGGGAATACGAAGAACAGTTTCCCAAAGAAGGATTCACATCAACAAAGAATGTTTTGTCTTGGTCCTAGAATATTCTAGCATTTTAGCTCTTAGGTTAAGTGTAGTGCTCTAGATCGGCATTGATACCTACTCATGTGCTTTAAAAAAAAACACGCACCTAGAATTCCAAAATTATATACAAAATTAAATTCAATCTACTGTTTCAACAAACTCTAAGGCCCATAAATGAAATACTAAATAAGTCACATATTAATGGCCCCTTCATGTTTGTTGCCCGCAAGCCGAACATAATATCGTACGGTTATTTTAGTTGCAACAAATGCTTATTTTGACTGACCAGTTTATATCTTTAGCGGATAAAACAATGGCCAGTTAACAACTAATAGGTGACCTGGTGGTCTAGGGGTAAGGTGTCAGACTTCTATGCTGGCGGCCGGGGTTCAATCCTCGGTCCCGGCAAAGATTTATCTGATTACCAAACCCTCCTTCCCCTCTGACAAAACCTCTTGTGAATGTGAGGAATGCCAGGCCTCCACCGTGGTTCGGATCCCACGTTAAACAGTAGGTCCTCCATTTTCATCTCACAATCACCCTACCATTACACATTAGCGTAAGTGCGTATAACCCGAACGGGTAGTAAGACGCGGTGCTAATCATTATTATTAGCACCGCGTCTTACTACCCGTTCGGGTTATACGCACTTACGCTAATGTGGAATGGTAGGGTGCTTGTGAGATGAAATGAATGACCTACAGTTTAACGTGGAATCTGAACCACGGTGGAGGCCTGGCATTCCCCACATTCACAAGATGTCTTGTCAGAGGTGAAGGAAGGGTTTGGTAATCAGATAAATCTTTGCCAGGACTGAGGATCGAACCCCGGCCGCCAGCATAGAAGTCTGACACCTTACCCCCTAGACCAACAGGTCACCAATGTGGTGCTAATAATAATAATAATAATAATAATAATAATAACAACTAATAATTTTAATATTAATGGTTCGTTCTGAAACAATATGTTAATAGGAATACATTGTATCCCTTTCAGATGTTTAATAAATGCTGTAGTTGGGATATAAGTGATCATTCTCAGGACCCAATGTTCATAGTTCCAAACACAGCTGGGGTTTACGGTTCTTTACTGAGCGATAACAATCCGTAGCACAACTTCCTTAGGAGGGACAGTAAAGCCTTCCATCCCATGTTGATTTTGTCATGTAAAAGAACTCTGGAAGGCATGTGAAATTACCTTTCCAGGGAAAATATGTAAATACTTTCGCTCTCACTCATAAAAATTATCGTCTGGTGATATAATCAGTCGGTTCAGGAATTGCAGGTTTAATACTTTAAATAAATAAATAAAATATTACTACTAACCGGCTTTAGGTACCCGGCGTTGCCCGATGATGTTAGTGGTCTCGTAAAAGGATTTTTTGGATTTAGCGTTTCGATTAAACGTATCTTTGGAGTTAACAAACTTAGGCCTATTTCTCTAAAGTCGGAATCATTAAAGATAGAAAATATGCTCCAACACATATTTTAAAATGGCACAACTTTGCGCTCAAGATGCATATTATTTATTTTATCTATTTCAGAATTCTCTAATGAAGGGCAAGTATAACAGTGACGTCATCACAAAGTAATCTTTTGAGATTTATCTACCAAACCATGCTACTTTATTCTAAATTTCAGCTAAAAATGACATAAAATGCAAATATCACTTAACTTTTATCTAATACGATATAATTTAAATATAAGAATTTCTTACTGATTTAAAGAAATGTATATATTTCCCCTAAAAGATACTTATCTATATTATTTGCTCAAAGCATTTATTGCATTATAATGTTATATATAGATGTTTTGAAACATATTTAAGAAATATGCTAGTCAAGTCACAGATATTTAAACCAAAACATATTTTTAGATGACATTCTCCCTTTCTGATAGAGCATTTGTGTAACTATAGAAATATGAGAGAGACAGGGAATTGAGTTCTGGTCACCCGGTCTTATAGCGCCCAGCTCCATAGTTAATAAAAGTATAGAATGGTAACTCTCTGTATTATGACTAGAATCGGAATTTGAAAGCTAGGTAGACTGCAGACTAACTAATGCTATCAGCTTAGTGCAAAACTGTACCAAGTTCATTTGTAATTTGCTATATATTGTATACGCTATACATTACTGCATTATCTCTAATATTAGATCGCGGAAGCTAATGCTCAATGGCTAGAGAGAGAAACAGAATATATACACAATTCTTTGTGAGTTAAATGTAGGTTAATGTAGGTTAAGCCACTATACATTTTGTTTCAAATACTAATTATGTATATAGCTTGAGTAGGTAAGAAATTAACATTAACTAACAAGTCTAATAAATATTTTAATAGGTATTCAAATAAATTATTACAAATTATTGGTTAATGCCATTATTATGACTTGTTTATGTTAAAAACACCCCTATTCGTGTATCTGAAGTCCGGTCTGTGTAATAAAAGTGATACGTCACTTACAAGAGTTGAAACAGGGGTCTATCAAGTAGGGCCATTAACAATTCAAGCAGAAACTTGGAAGACCTTATATAGGGAACCATCGAACATAGGACATTTTTCATAAGGAATTTTTTTGTGTTGTTTTGAGGTTACTATCTTTACTTAATACTTAGCACCGTATATTACTATCCACTCGGACTATACGCTTAATTACTAATTATATTAATGGGTTAGGAATTTGGAAGGTTGAATATAGAGGAAGCGAATCCGCATTTGCGTAGAGGGAGGGTGAAAAACCCATTTAAGACAACCCTCCCTTTCCCCCAGTTTACCCTTCCTTGGCAGTCTAGCTCAACACGTAACTAGCGCGTTAGCTAACTATGCCACCGAGGCGGGTGAGGTTACTGTCCACACACCAGTTACTTCCCACACACAAAGTTGGAACATATTATACATATATGCATATGTAGTAGATAATGTCACTTCAACACAATAAAATGGTGATATATTATTAGATTTATTAGATTCATTTTGGAGTAGACGCAAATAAACCGCGCCAATTTGCTCCAACATTCCGTCAGCACTTTGTATAACGAGTATAAATCTCAAAAACTATTGTTTAAAGTTGCGCCAGCACATATATTTGCACAAATTGAGGTCCCATGGTAGTCTAAATGAAATTTATCTTAGGAGCTAAAAACCGACTTACTACTTTGTAGTTTATAAAGACCTTTGTTTGAATTTTGAGTTTGAATATTTCTTTAAATGTACTTTTGGAGTTGACAATGGACGTATTACTCCGTAGTCTATTTATCAGGTTGGGAATAAAAATTTCTACTGAAATACTTATTAATATAAACGTCTACTAAAAGTTTTGAAAATATAATTTTGGTTAAAAGGACCTTTTATAAAATACAAGCTATTTCTCTCTTCAACAATCATAACATTATACTATGTTATTACCCGCTTTGGTGGCCAAATTAATTAAGGCGTCTCTCTCGTGTTAGACTGGTCCACTGATGGCACGGATATCGGGGTTCAAATCCCAGTTGGGTCTACTGAGGGTGTTTTTTCCTAAATGATTTCTCACTCTTTTTCTAGGAAAATGAGGCTAAAATACCTCAAAATGCTTCATTACTCATCCTTACACCATTAGATAGTAAAACGTGGTGATAAATAAAACACTATATTACTAGTGTTATTAGATAGATATTGATAGTATCTATCAAAAGTGACAGCGGAAAGTAACATGACCTAGCTGACGTAAGACACGTAAAAGTAGGTTTAGTAAATTTTCTAGCTGTTAGATAAGACTATTTACAAAAAGTTGGAATATACCAATATATTCTCTTATATTATTATTATTATTATTATTATTAGCACCGCGTCTTACTACCCGTTCGGGTTATACGCACTTACGCTAATGTGTAATGGTAGGGTGATTGCGAGATGAAATGGAGGACCTAAAGCTTAACGTGGAATCCGAACCACGGTGGAGGCCTGGCATTCCCCACATTCACAAGATGTCTTGTCAGAGGTGAAGGAAGGGTTTGGTGATCAGGTAAATCTATGCCGGGACCGAGGATTGAACCCCGGCTGCCAGCATAAAAGTCTGACACCTTACCCCCAGACCACCAGGTCACCTATTCTCTTATAAAACAAAATCAATATGTCGATGTAATGTATATTAATATTGAAATAAACTATTTAAACCCGATAATAAAAGGGTTAAATCGATGTAATGACGTCAGTTGGAATGCATGGAAAATATTATACCTTTCACTTCCGTACTAAACATGTATTAGGCCTGATCATATGAATATTTTGAATGAGTTGATTTTTAAATAAAACAAAACTAGGTTATCTACCTCATTTTACTTAGAAACAAAACATTAAATATAGGTTCTAGTCATAGTTTAGCTATAAATTGTGTTATAAATTATTTATAATAGGGTTATTTAACGTGCATTTCCTAAACTAAATGATTACATCGACACATGACTTACAAACTACAGATTGATTTTCTTTGTAAGATGATTTAAAGATATTTTTTTCTATCAAAATCTAATTATATAATAATATCTCGGTAGGAAAATTAGCCTTTCAGAGGTCTGCTCCAACAAAAATCAGTGTAGAGCCAAACTAAGAAAAAACATAAATTATACAGGATATTAATTCAGTACTATGAAAGACCAGCTTCAATATTCTCGTGACCCAGTACCCCAAAATACAGGATTGCTGGTGAGAGGGGAACAGGGAAGCTAGAGGTGAGGGTTTTGTAGAGTGTGACGTCACACTCTACGTATTATCCGCGCGGTTGAACTGTGAACCCGCCGCGTTGGACGATAGAGGGCAGGTCACTTTGTGTATTCCTCTACCGTCCGCGCGGGCGGGACGCGAGTTCAACCCTGTCAAATTTATTTACGTCAGTTCAATCAAGGCAGTCAGTTAACTCAGTTCAGTCAGTCCTGCTCGGATCAGTGATCCGCTAGCATTCATCTTTGTACGACCAACCTTTAAACAGCTGTGCTAAAAATTACCGTGTACTATTATTGAATGTAGTCCAACTAGTACTTCAAGTGTTACTAAACTGTTTAAAGCACTAACATTAAAATAAATACAATGAAACAAATAAATACTGGTTTTCTTAAAGTTCTACAATTCATTCAACAGAGGTTTCAGTTTGAATTTAGCCGAGTGCACAGAAGCTAGTATAGGATGTGATTTTATCATTCTCTCTCCACAATATTAGTAGTGTACTTCCACTAAAGAATCATTCTCCTCCTTAACCGTTTGATTAAGGCATTATTATTATTATTATTATTATTATCCCCACGTCTTACTAACTGTTCAGGTCATATGCTTTCATGATAATTATTCTTATGGGGTTGGGATAAGGAAGGAAGCATTTTAAAGGCGATATACCAGTACATGCGTGGAAGGAGAATGGTAAACAAGTTAGGAAAAACCATCATCGATAAACATGACTGGTTTTCGAAGTACGATCTTCCCGTCATCAACAGGTCAGTATAACACTAGTGTGACGCCTTAGCCCATTCGGCCACTGAAGCGGGTAAGCTATTAATAACTATGATGTTAAACATAAAGAGTTGTTTTTGTTGTGCTCCACCTATTAATGGTATAGGGATGAGAAAAGAATAATTTACAAAAATGAACACGCATTTGTAAGGCGTAATAGTGGGAACCGTTTAGGAAAAGCCACTCACTACAATTGGACGAGACTCAATTATTATTATTATTATTATTATTATTATCACTATCACCGCGTCTTACTAACCGTTCGGGTTATAAAAACACGCTAATGTGTAATGGTAGGGTGAAAAGGAGGACCTACAGCTTAACGTGGGATCCAAACCACGGTGAAGGCCTGGCATTCCATACATTCACAAGTTGTGATTAATACACGTCTTGTCATAGGTGAAGGAAGGGTTTGGCAATCGGATATATCTGTGCCAGGACAGAGGCTTGAACCCCAAACCTTCAGCACAGAAGTCTGAAACCTTGCCCCTAGATCACCAGGTCACCTGCGAGACTCAAAAATAAACATCTTTGCCACCAGAAAACCAGACAGTACGAGAGTGATGCCTTAATATATATCTACTGATTTGGGTTCGAAAAAGTTAAAGTAACTATGAATAGGGAAATCCCAGTTTTACCAATGGCGAATGTTTAATTGTGTCCCAGGAATTGAACCATGGACCCTTAACTAGGGAGGCAAACAACTTACCGGATTACTTAAGGTGTTTGAATTTTTAAGCTGTAAAATGATGACAAGGTTTTAATAGCCTATCGCGACTCCTCCAAACGAAACTGATAAGCCTCTCTTTCGCTCGAAACGACGTCAGCAGTAATTTGGCAGCTCAACCCCCGACGATAAAGAAAGAATGGATGGACGTTACCGATACCAATCTGCGGTCGCACGCTGTCCAAAAGACCTTCCTCGACCTGCGCGTGTCGGTACTTTAGTGACGGCGCAGTTTACAGTACTTGTTTTAAAGGGGAACATTCAAGTAACTTAGTATTGGGTTCTGTCGTGTTGATTAAATTTGCCAGACAGATTTTTCATCAGTGCTCTGTATGTATATTCGTGACCTATCCTAACTTAATCATAGCACAGTAGCCTACACCAAAGCCCAAACCATCAATTTAGCATTTACAATCGGTTTTAATAGGGAGGGTTTTCTTATCTCACAGCTAGAAAAGTTATTAAACTTAGGTCTACTTTTACGTGTCCATACGTCAGGATATGTGAGCAGCAGCTGTCACTTTTTATATATGCTAGTCTATGAATGACTATAAAATAACACTAACAAGATGCTAAAATATTATTGTTTTTAACAACAACAAAGTTTTGTTTAAGTCCTTTTCTAAGAAAATTTAACTATTTCAAAGGAAAACAAACAAAATGTTGCAAATACCTGATTTACTTACACACGCTTAAAATAGTACCAGTGGACCTTGTTTTAGTAGAAAGATGGAATGCCAATTTGAATGTTTTGGTGGTTATTAATTATGGATTTTTTTTAAAAATTGACACTTAGAAATATTGATCTAAACTAATAATAAATTTGACTTAAATTATAATTTAAATATTTCGTTTTTAATATAATATAATGTCTGTGTGATACAAATTTGAGTCCAAATTATATGAGAGTTTTTAGCTGACAATATAATTAAGTTAATAGATCCTAATTTCACTCACCCGCTTCGCTGGTCGCATATTCTAAGGCGCTACTCTCGCAATATTACAAGACTTCCGAATACAAGGAGCTAGGGGTTCAATCCCATTCAGATGCACTGAGGGTGGGTTTACCAAAGTGGTTTTCCCCTTCACACTCCTGCAAATTCGGGTAAATTTCATAAAGCATAAGTGTAATTAGTATATAGACGTATGTAACTCGAACGGCTAGTAAGACATGGTGCTAAAAATACTTTCACTTATTCACAAGGCAAGTCATCTAATCTAAAGCTCTAACTTTTGAAAAATACCATAAATACTTATAAAATAGGATTAATGAAATAATAAAATGTTTCAATTTTGATCGGAAAAGAAGATGATAATATTTTATGAAAAATCCCCTTCCTAATAAAATAGGACGGGAGCTTCTTAAACTAACTAGTACAAGATAACCAGACGAATACAATTAATTTTAAGGAAATTCCCCAGCATTCACCTGGACTTGAGTACGATAGTAGGATTTTGAATCGCAAACAAATGTCTACTCGTTCGTCCATTCACGAGTTTTACCCAAATAGTCCAAAAGTAAATGTATGATAGGAAGAAACTCTTGGAAAATAAATCAGATTAAATGTGGTCTCCTACATACAGACAGTTTCGTAATTACAATGGTTTGAAACCTGTGTTGATATTTATTGAAATTTCGCTTTAACTACAATCTTATACTTAGCAACATAGCAGCCATCCTAAGTCACAGATATCTGTGGTATCTGATAGCTCGTGATACTATTGGTCGTTCATATTTAGATGATAATTCCACACGTCCATCACAGAATCAGTCTTATAATATGAATACAGCCCTGAAAAAATATTTTAATTTTTTGTTAAATTTTGTTTTTAAAATCTCACTTTTTTTGTGTTATTTCGTGTTTATTCAAAATTACATGTTTTCAGAGGTGTTTAAGTATTATATACATATTGAGACAATGTATACAAAAAATTGTTTTTTAATGAAACCTTAAATATTTGCCTTAAAACTATTTGTCAAGTTTGTTGACACATCTCACAATTTTGTAGCCTAAAGATAGCATACACTACAAGAAAATACTAATTAAATTACAACATGGTCAAAATTTCTGCTTAATTTTTTCTTAAGTTCATGTTTATTTAAAGATTTTTTGTTGTAAAAATGGTACTATTTCGTTTTATAGGAGGATTTCGTGTAACAAGACAATTTCATTTTATTTCGCTTTTCAAAGACATTGTAAATCATATTTAAAAATGATCAAAGGAAATATTGAGTCCATCTTTGTATGATACTTTTTGCTTTATCGCGTCTCGTCATTTTTAGGGGGCTCAAACTACGAGTGAAGACATACCTGAGCAACGCACTTTGGTGGCCGAGTGGTCTAACGCGCTAATCTCGTAGTAGGCTAAATTGCCGATGACTTGGAGATCGAGGTTATTATCTCGGTCGGTTGTACTGAGGGTGATTTTTCCAAAATTGTTTTCCTCTTTCTCTCTCTCTACACCTCTATTCCCTCTCTCTCTCTCCTCGCAAATGCAAGAACACTTTCTTAAAGGTGACCTGGTGGTCTAGGGGTAAGGAGCTAGGGGTCCGGGGTTCAATACTCGGTCCCAGCACATATTTATCTGATCGCCAAACCCTTACTTCACCTCTGACAAGACTTGTATTAATCACAACTTGTGAATGTGTGGAAAGCCAGGCCTCCACCGTGGTTCGGATCCCACGTTAAACTGTAAGTCCTGCATTTCATCTCACAATCACCTTACCATTACACATTAGCGTAAGTGCGTATAACCCGATAGGTTAGTAAGACGCGGTGCTAATAATAATAATAATAATAATACACTTCATTAAATATAACCTCCCTAGCTCCAAAATTCATTAGCATAATTAGTACATAAGCGTATAAACCGAAGCGTATAAACCGAACGGGTAGTAGGACGTGACGCTTTTAAAAAAACCTAAGCAAAGGACGAAACCTGGATAGCTCAGTGGTAGAGTCATTGGTGTGTTGAACCAAAGATCCCGATTTCGATTCTCACGTCCGGGTTTCATTATTTAACTAATTTTAATTAATCGACACTTTATTTTCGGTTAAAATTGATAATATTTCACTATATTATTAGTGTTATATTATAGGTATTGATACATTAATCATTTACGACATTGTCGGATTTATTTTTCTTCCTTATTATATCTGTTTACGATTTTGTGATCTGACTTGTGCTTTAATAGATTTATCAAGACATTTAGATTATTAAAGTGCATTACAATAAAAAAAGTGTTTTTGGAAATGTTAGAACTCCTTCTGTAAGAAACAGGTCACGAAAATTAATAGTTTGCGTGACTTAAAAAAGATCGATACTTGTTACAACCACGATAAAAAAAAGCGCATATGGTCTTTGAATAAAAAAATATATAAAAAGTTTAAGATTATAAGTGTAATTTTTTTAAATTAGTATTTACCTAACAGAAACGAAAATAAGTGTTGTTTTTAAATCATGCTTTATTTTATGAAAAATTAATTTTGCTAACAAATTACATTATAGTTTATTATTTATAAAACTGCATTTATATTAATATTTAAACACCTGAAAAAAGATTTTGTATCGATTTAATTCAATTTTGAAAAGTTTATTAACTACCACTTAAATCACATAATAAGAAAAACACACGCTAAATCAAAAAGATTAAAAGTATACATATAAAATGTAAAACCAATTTAAGCAGCAGTATTAAAATTACAAAATATAACATATTTGAGAAGGTTTGTATATCCACATATTAAATTATAGATTTTTTAAATAAACTCAAAATTTAAATGGGTTTTAATTTAAATTCAACACTTTTTAAAAATAATCTTGAATCCTTCGGTATTATAACTGTTTGAGCTAACAAAAAACCAATTCCAACTATTAAAATAAATATTTGTTTCGTTACGTATTATTCAAAAACTACAACAAAAATTTCTTAGAAAACTCGTTATACGATATTTTAGGCGAATTATTATAAATTTAATATTTGCATTTGTGGTATTTTTTAATATATTTCTGGAGACAATTTCACTGAGCTTAGTTAACTCTCCAAGTTTATTTTTTTTAAATAAAGTATCTTCCCATAAAATGTTTTATCAACGTTTCAAATCTACGTGTAGGAGATAAGTAGGGTGATTCAAAGGAAGTACACGCACATTAGAGGGAAGATAAGGAAGACCACAGTGTTATATTACGGGCGCAAAAGTAGCCTCAAGACCACATATGTGGTATTCTAGCCTCAAACTCACCCGTTAACAAACAACGCCACTGTCCTAATGCGAGTGCAATTTACTTACCCCCGTTCTCCTCCCACAATGTTGTTTACCGGTTTTTCTCTAGATGAGTGCTAGTGAATTTATTTATTTATTTAAACACTAGCCCGAGAATGTTATATACAACGTGTATCTAAAACATTGCATAAAACTTTGGCAGGCTATTCCTTGGATGAAAATATAATAATTCACATCAGCAACCTAGGGTCCATCTTAAATATGAAAGGTGGTATTCACCCCTAATGATAGAGCTAAAAACGACTATTGTGTGAAATAGTATGAAAACTTATTAAGGTATTACAACGAATCTTTGTATACTGCTTATAGAAACCTTGATCACTAATAAACTAAATGTGCGGTTACCGTTACCCACCCTCATCATGTAAAAAAGGGGGGGTTGTAAAACTTTTTTCTGCAATAAAATATGTCAGAGTAAGTATTACTAATTTTGACTTGAGATTACAAAACAAGGATTAGAAATTAACCAAAAAAGGTGTATTGGAGAAACTGTCTAGCTTTCTCCGTTTTCGAGATAATCACACAAGTTTGAGCTCATAGACAAGTGTGAATGCCTGCCAGATAGGCAACCAGAATCGCAGTGTTACTTCGCATTGCAGTAGTTTAAACATTTTTACCGGCACGTGTGACTATGTATCACGTACATTTGGTAAACAAGGCTTGTTTGTGTGTAATGATGGAGAAACTCTGATACTTTTCCTTCTTCATAAGCTCCGTGGTGTTTCTATCTATCACATTAGTAAGTTATGCTTACACAGTTCACACTTGGGTGTGATTTTAATCATTACACTCACTGGAGTATTGAATGCTAAATTAAGAAATAATAATTGTAGTTCGTGTATGTTTTAGTTCCTAGCTTCAAAATCATATTCATAGCAAGTGTTCAAAATGGCTTCCCCTGACGTCATGGCAATAATTGAGGTGGCGTATCAATGAATTGCGTGATATTTTGAAAACACGCGGTGTTTCTTGAACCTTATTACATGCAGCACCTATCCTGGCTAACAGGTCTTCCTCGGATTCAATGGCTGTCTCGTACACCATAGCTTTGAAAAAAAAACCACAGAAAAAGTCTAACGTATTAAGGTAAGGAGAGAATAGTGGCCACGCAACAGCCATATAGGCTCCCTACTTGGCAAGAATTAACACTTGTCTTTGAAATCAAACATTCATGATTATCTCGGAAACGGGGAAAGCTAGACAGTTTCTCCAAGACACCTTATTTGTTAATTTTTACTTCATATTTTGTAATCTTAAGTCAAAATTAGTAATACTTACTCTGTCATATTTTATTGCAGTAAAATGTGTTACAACCCCCTTTTTTTACATGATGGGGGTGGGTAACGGTAACAGCACATTTAGTTTATTAATGATAAAGGTTTCAATAAGCCGTATACAAATATTCGTTGTAATACCCTAAGCAGTTCTCATAATATTTCACACAACAGTCCTTTTTTAGCTCTATATTTAGGGGTGAATACCGCCCTTAATATTTAAGATGGACCCTATGTTGCTGATGTGAATTATTCTATTTTCACCCAAGGAATAGTCTGCCAAAGTTTGATGCAATGTTCTAGATACACACATATATATATACTATCCTATATATATATATATATATATATACTATCCTATATATATAC